>CAJUYI010000513.1:50652-72874 GCA_910591695.1 Galerucella pusilla
TTGTCAGTAAAAACTGCATTCGGCTATTTTCATATTTTGTAAAAGAAACCACCTTAATTTCAAGCCCTAGTTATAATAATTTTATGTTTTAATATTTATGATTGCAATATATTGGTAAATTTTCAATTATTGGTCTTTACGAGGCGTCATGTCCTGCGAGACTGCCAGACTAAGGTGTTGTTAGAATGTCATACAATAATTCAACGAGAGTATAATGAATAAGGTTATTATTCACGTTCAAGTTTACCACCTGGGGAATAATAACTCATTATACACGAGAAGAAAATTATACTTTATCTACGACTACTAAATCTTTTCGTTGTAGATTAATTTGTTGGAAAATTTTGCTACTTCATTAGAAACATTAATATTTTACGCTTCAAAAAATAACTCTTACAATATATTACTATTCATTTATACACAGTACATAGTTATCGAAAATTATAATAATAGTATAATATCTTAAAACAATTAACACAAGAACCTATGTATTTAGCTTAACAAATATTACGTATCTAATCTTACAAGATGGTGATATTTATGTATTGTTATTAATAACAATAACAACTGGTGAAGTTATATCCTTGGAAGACTTACCTAGTGTATAATATGCATATTTTGTAAAAGTTATCCGTAACAGTCAGTTTTTGGTAAATTCTTCTGACTTCTACATGCACCCCATTATCACACCCATTATCAAAGCAACCTCAAATTAAAGAATGTAATGAAATAGCTATCTAAAAGATTTACTTAATATCTTACCTTTGATAATAGATATTTTCCGTCAAGTGTTTTAGTTAAAAATGTATTGATATCTTCACTAGAAAAAGTTATTGACTTCTTCACTACGAAAAGTTTCCGCTTTTTAGGCTAAAACCTTCTGATTTTTATTTTAATATCTTATAAATTTGTACCTTGATATAAGGTGATCGAATTTCTAAGCATTGAATAATAGGTCTATAGCGTTGAAGGTTTATATTTTGCGGATAATTCAGTTAAGTCGATTCAGAAAATAAAATGGTTTTCTTTTCCTTTTGTCAGTTCAAAAAATTAGTAGTTTACATAACACGTGCGTAAAGTGACTTTTCCGCTAAAGCGTCGTTCGGCCAACGGTCGTTCGGAAAAGTGATTCTTTCCACACTTAAAAGAGTGCGGAAAAGTGGCACGCTATTAGAAAAAAATTCATATACATACCATATTATATACTTTCCTTGAGTTTTCCGGCAATAAATTTAAGGTAACATCAGCAGCTTCGCTAGTTTCTGGTGGTGTTGAAGAAAAGTCATTTCCATTTTATTATATTCATTTTTAGGGTTTGAATAATAATGATAATAATCCAAGTGGTTTCTCCCAATATAGTACACCCCATAGACAAATTACCTTTTTATATTTCTCTATGGTACACCCTTACTTCAGTATTCTCATATTCTTTTGACGCTTTACACAGTTTTCCATTAATTTTACATCTGTTTACTTAGTATATTTTCCTTTTTAATAATTATAGCGAATAAAAATAAAATACATATGAATGAAATTTCTTTAATAATTGTTTCTTTTAAAGTATTACAAGATTACTTTACTTTATGAAACTTGCATAAAATGAAATATCGTGGAGTGATACAGCAATTATTTAGCTTTAAGTCAAAATGTTGGTTCATTATGCGGATGTACATAACAATAATATAAACATTGCCACAATTTTTTCTTATTTGACTGGACGAAGGTCGCAGTAAAAGAACGTACCTATAGGCATTCTAGTGGTACTTGTATATATAGGGCGAAAGTAAGAGGAATAAGCAAGTGTTTTACAGTCTAGTACCTACAAAAGCAATTCTGTATTTACAATGAAATTTGTGGTAAGTTTTTATATCCAATAAAAATATTTCATTTTTGACTGAGATTAAAACTTTATTTTCACTTTTTTACAAGATGAAGTTGATGATTTCTTCACAACGATGTATGATAAGAATATCTATTGCTTGTGTTTCACTTGATTACTTTTTTTTCGAATTACCCTTCTCCAAATACAACATAAGCTGCTATATTTTATATCGTAAAATTTTCATTTTTTAACACCTTTCGGGTTTCTCTGCATAAGAAAATCTTTATGTGGAATTTTTAAGTATATTAAATATTTATAAAATTACAGTTCGTCACTCTTTTGGCTATCATAGCTGTAGCTTCAGCTGCCCCAGCTCCTGGTGGCTGGGGACATCATGGTGCTCTAGTTGCTGTTCCTGCCGTTCACACTGTGGTTGCTACGCCTATTATTACTGCTCCGATTGCTCATGCTAGAGTCGTAGTCGCTGGTCCTGCTCATCATGGTTTGATTGCTACTCATGGATGGGGATTAGGTCATGGATGGGGACATGGCTGGGGTCATGGCTGGGGTCATGGCTGGTGAAAACGATGAAAAGTAGAAAAATTGATTAGTAGAAATTACTGGTTGAAAAAATTATTATTCTTTTTAAATTTGAATGTAGTGATTTTTTCATGCGTTTTTGACTATGAATAAAATTGAAGGAATTTTAATAAGAGATGTGTTTCAAGCTTTCTCCAATTCTTCTTACTCACTTAGCACTGAAATTTTTCACAAAAAATTGTCTTTCCATTTAAATTCAAGACTCTGTTGATCTATATGTTTGATTCTTATTGTAACAATTTATTTAAAAATGTACCTACCCAATTAGTTGGCTATTAAAAAATGTCTACAGTATATTTTCATTCTTGAAATGGTAAATTATCCGAAAAACATTACAATAGGTACTCGGAACAGTGTGCAGTCAAAAATAAAACGACTATTAGAAGAAAAGAACTTTTATTATTATGAAATATGATTTTTAAGAATTAAAGCAAGATCTAAGATCTATAACGTTTCAGTCCAAACCAAAATCCGCCTTCAGCAGACAAATTAATGTTGGATTTAGAAATTTGCAGAGGAATTTGGCTTTTTGCTATTGGTACGATTTCAAAATTTTTCAATAAATGGAAAAATACTACTTTAATTTCCATCAAAGCAAATCTCGACCCTATACAATTTCTTGGTCCTAGTCCAAACGGAAAATACGTGTAGGGTTTTATTTTTGCTTTGTTCTCGTCGTTAAATCTTTCTGGATCAAATTTAGATGGTTGAGGATGATACTTTGGATCTCGATGAATCCCGAATACTGGCATCCATAATGATCGACCTTTCTTTACAACAACCGGTTTTCCATCCGGATTTACAGGTTCAATTGTGTATGTTTTTGTGCATTGCCTTTCAGTAGCAATTGCAACAGGCCATTTACGTAATGATTCTAGAAAAAAATATAAATAAACCAAAAATACTCTATTTCAAGAACGTAGTTTTTTATTGCAAAAATCTAATTTAGATATTCTTGTCTATGCGTCACAATGGCTCTGAAATGCAAGGATGGGTATATAGTCAGTATGATCTCAGTTGAACAACCAAACAAAATTGAATTTGAAAAGCTGTAGTCGTTGGTGTAGAACATTTTAAGACGATGTGAAAAAAATTAGCTAGTCTGGGGCTTTTTAGTGGTAGAACTTCGTAACACAGAAATGTTTCCTTTAACGTGATGTTATTGAAAGTTAATAATGTTTAAATCGGTATCTGTATCTGTAAAGTGGGGAGGGTGAGTGTAGGCCCCTCCTCCTTCCCCTCCTAGGACATTATCCATCTTGTCCTTCCCAGGAAGTAGGACAGGTCTCTAGGAGACATCTCCTTTATATCGGCAGGTGTAGGCCAAGACTCGCCAAACACATGCACACTCTCTTATAGACGATAACTCCAGACACTCGCATAAGACATGCCTGACAGTTTCATCTTCCTGTTCACACATCCTGCATAGGGGTGTGTCCACTTGCCCCATAGTATGGAGGTGTTTTCTTAGTTGACAGTGGCCAGTCAAAAATCCTACTGTTAAACGTAGGTTTTTCCTGGTCATCGCCAAATATTTCTTCGACGCCAGCTTACCAGGGTCGCCCAGGGTAATACTGGCAAGACTGCATCCTTCGTTTGAATTGTCAGTGATTGGAATTCCAATAAAAAAGTTAGTTCACTAATCTCCTTACCTTTAGGACTCAGCAAGGTTGTGTTGACGCCATTAAAGTGGCTTTGAAATGTCCCGGTGTGCTTTAATACACGCTGCTTCCAGTTAATAAGGCCAGTGAATAATTTTGTTTCTCTCGAGAGCACAGTTTACTGTCCAATTAAGTACGACTTGCTTATTAAAGCAACACGTATAACAATGGAATCGTATTGTATCATTTGCAACTCCAATTGCATCTACTCAAAGGTACGGCTGGGCTGGTGTAATGAATGTGGCAACCAACAGGCTGCAGTGCTCCTGGCCCAAGAACGGCTCCCAAAATGAAGGAAAAAACCCCAATTGCATACTGCAATGACACTATGCTATCTCTATTAGCAATGTATCTCAGAATTATCACAGTTTTATTCTTGCTAGGATGTGGCTCCTTAGCACAATTACATTTTTTTGTATTAAAGGTTTCATTAATAGTGGAATCTTCAAATTAAGCATTTTACATTATCCTCTTCAGCCATTTTTCGGAAGGTTTCTAATACAACTAGTTTGCATAATCCACTCAATCTTAACCCTAATGGAGCACTCCGCTCTTTTCTTAAGGTGATCTTGCTTAACGCCATATAAAATAACAGCAGCACAATTAACTAACTATAGTTCATGATAAGTGTATAAAGCATGCAATCGATATTCAACCTAATGAAAAGTACTAAAGCACCAGCTTCGTATTCATTTTTATGTTATTTGATATAATTCACGTCTTAAAAAGAATTTTCCTGACAAAAACATGTCCATATACTTCGACTAAAGACTTCGACAATTGCGTAACTAGCCAAACGTTACACCCATGTTCAATCTCTCAAGAGATGGGATGGAATCAAAGAATGGGAAGCTGGTGTCGAAGAAATATTTGGCGATAACCAGGAAAATCCTACGTTTAACAGTAGGATTTCTAACTGGCCACTGTCAACTAAGGAAACACCTCCATACTATGGAGCTATTGGAGACACCTCTATGCAGGATGTGTGAACAGGAAGATGGAACTGTCAGACATGTCTTATGCGAGTGTCCGGAGTTATTGTCAATATGAGAGTGCGTGTTCGGTGAGTCTTGGCCTACACCTGCCGATATAAAGGAGACCTCTCTTAGTGACCTGTCCACCTTTCTGGGAAGGATAGAATAGACGATGACATAGGAGGACAACTCCTCGGGATGATCTACAATGGGTCACATGTGGCCTAAGTGATGTGAGAATACACTCATCCTCCCAACTCTACAGATACAGATGTTATTAAATACAATTCACGGCTTGAAAAAATAATCTACCTGACAAAAACATGTCCATATACTTCATTTTCATCAAAGCTTCAAAAGTAACATTCCCTTGACACTGTTCCATTGTTTCTAATACCTCATTTTTCAGTCTCTTCTGATAATCTGGATTAGCTGCTAATTCATATCCCACGAAACACATGGTTGAAGACACAGTTTCAAAGCCAGCTAGAAAAAAAATTAGGGCTTGTGCAGTAATATCGATGTTCGTAATATCTCTCGGAATTGTTTTTCCAGGTGTTAATTCTGCCTGTTGAGCTACAGAGAAGCCTTCTTGAATGGAATGTTCTTCTTTGGTTTGGTTACTTTTTTTTGCTTCCATTAGTAAATGAATCATATCTGGACGAATAATTGCTTTTTGTTCTCGAAGCCTTATTGTATCATCTATTAATTGAGTGAAGAATGTTTTTGTACGCCCACTCAGAAATGAGATGTTCAGAATCTAAAATTATTGCCAAAATTGTACCAATATGATTAAGATTAAAAGTAGCTCAAAATTCAAATTTTAAACAATATTCAACGTTGCTATTTTTAGTTATATTTACCTTAGCTAGTTTTGGAAAAATCGCAATAAAAATAGACTTTAAGAAGACAGAGAATTTACCAAAATTCGTAACCTCCTTCGCCACAGTATAAAACTCATTATCTTTATCCGCCATTGAATCTACTTTAATTCCAAAAGCAGTGGTAGCTATTACATCAGTCGTGTAACGAATGAAAATTTTTTTCAATTCAACTTCGATAATATTTTCATTTTTGTCTAAGAAATGCTTACAAAAATTTTCAGCACATTCCGAAATTAAATTAAACATCACTTTCATTTTACTGCTGGTGAATGAAGGACTTAAAATTGTCCTCATATCTCGCCATTCTTGACCTAAAAACAAATAATTTATCATATCAAAAGCTGCATCAAAGATACCCAATTATGAAATAAAACAGAGTAATAGGCCGATTCTACAAATTCAGTATAAAATGCACTATAGTTAATCTTTCAATATTTCATACCAAGAGTAACTGGTTGTCGGTTCTTTTTGAACGAATTTACTAAATTTTCTCTCTATCATCCATGTAATCAATTTCCTTTCAAATATTATGCCAGTCTCTATACCAGAGTCCGTATATATTTTACTCTCAAATGTATATTGGAAGATTTGAAAGACAATAGATTAAATTTAACACATAAACCAAACTCCAAACTTAGTATTTTACATTTATAAAAAAATTTAATGAAATGAATAGAAATGCAGTTTATTTCTCGGTATAGCGACCTAATGAAGAGTACCAGTATCATTTTTATGATATTTAATATAATTCACGGCTTAAAAATGATTTTCCTGACAAAAACATGTCCATATACTTCATTTTCATCAAAGCTTCCAAAGTAACACTTGACACTCTTCCGTTGTTTCAAATACTTCATTTTTCAGTCTCTTCTGTTATATCGGGGCTAGTACTGGAGTGCCACCAAGATTTAGCTAACGCCTCGGCAGATAACAATATTATCCTGAGGTGGCTTAAATGGCTAGACATGAGTAAAGAAAATCGCATTGCCGATTCTTTAGCCAGGGAAGCCGCTGGACTGAAAATTCTAGGACCCAGTGACTCCTACGGCCTAACGACTTCGACAATTGCGTAACTAGCCAAATGTTACACCCATGCTCAGCCGAGAAAAAGAGAAGATCTGACCATTGGAAAGATCTAGTAGGACTTATACAATCAAAGACTCTTTTGGGTGACTACAACCTGTTGAGATCAAAAGAATGCATAAGTAAAAGTAAAACTGCGCTAAGAGTTTTGACAGGGATCCTAACGGGACATTGTCGCCTGAATGGGCACCTGAAAAAGCTTAAAATAGTGGAGGAAGAAGAATGCAGATTTTGTGGAATGGAAGAAGAAACCTCCATCCACATACTTTCCAACTGCACAGCACTCCAGAATCCTAGAGCACAGCACCTGGGAGATTACTGGATAGAAGAGGAACATTTGCCTAAGTTGAGGCCTGCAGACATCCTAAAATTCCTCCGGGAAACAGGACTAAAGGAACTACTAGTTTCTGAGACTCTCCTTAGAAACTGAGTAGAAGTAAGGGGGCACAATAGATCTTTTAGGTCTCAGTGAATGTCACCCCAAAAATCACACATACATACACACATATATACATACACCCATGCTCAATCCCTTAAGGAGATGGGATGGAATCAAAGGATGCACTCTTGCCAGGATCACCCTGGGCGACCCTGGGAAGCTGGCACCGAAAAAATATTTGGCGATGACCAGGAAAAACCTACGTTTAACAGTAGGTTTTCTGACTGGTCACTGTCAACTAAGGAAACACCTCCATACTATGGGGCTAGTGGACACACCTCTATGCAGGATGTGTGAGCAGGAAGATGAAACTGTCAGGCATGTCTTATGCGAGTGTCCGGAGTTATCGTCAATAAGATAGTATGTGTTCGGTGAGTCTTGGCCTACACCTGTCGATATAAAGGAGATGTCTCCCAGTGACCTGTCCACCTTCCTGAGAAGGACAGGATGGACAATGACCTAGGAGGACAACTCCTCGGGAGGATGTACAATGGGTCACATGTGGTCTAAGTGTTGTGAGCCTACACATTCACCCTCCCTACTCTACAGATACAGATACAGAGATACCAGGTGTATACTCAAATTGTGTTACCGGTCCCAAGTGAAAGATGTTCACGATTCATAGAGTATTTAGAGATTATTAAACTATACTGAAAAATAGTGGAGTTTACAACTTAAATTGGATGCATTCAGTTGAAAAATACAGTACAATGGATCTACCCACCATTTACCTTTCAAAATCACTAAATTCCTAGTCCAAATTGGGTCGTCCTCAATATTATTATTTGTATGGTCCATAAAATGATCGAAGCTTTTAACAGTAACATCTCTTATCAATTCTGGATCTCTTATCATTAAGACCGGCTTGACAAGTTGATATGTCCCCACATATCTAAAAAAAATTCGAAATCTTAGTTTTAAAACTTTTTACAATAAAATTAACTTTGTAAGAATGCAGTATTTTTTTGGTCAAAGTATTGCTAATATCGTAAATCCAGGTTTTTATTTTATTCCTAGTCACAACTTCGATTGAGTCATGAAATTTTGATAAATAAACTGAAATATTATAGCGCTCGTGGTATTCCTTTAGAATGAGCATGTGTTCAATGTAATCTTTTACTTTGAACCGTTCCGTTCTGTAGAGGGGACTGATCTTTGTCCTTCTATTTTAAATAGTTTTGTAATACTATAATCAAAAACTACAAATTAAGCAATTTACGTTGTAGTTGTAGTTATACAGTTTATTACTAACACTTTGAAATAATCATTTCTTTTCATAATCAAGTTTTTTGTGTTCATTTGTCTTCATGGAAAATATTATCTAATTACATTTAATAGAAAAATTGGAATGTGTATTTACTTTATGGAAAATAAAAGCCCTCTTTGGCTTCGTGTTTGCCCACCCCTGTATTATAACATCGATCTGACTTACCTGGCATCAGGAAATGAATTATATGCTGTAAGAGAACTTTCCGCAATACTTTTTCTCTTAGATAGTACATCGTAAGTGTTTTTAAGTAATACTGGTATACTTTCTTGAGTAATATCTCGATTTTTCCAGTACAGCAAACGTTTAACAACAAAAAAATATACAAAAGCTATTAAGCCCAATGATAATAACAAAAGTAATTGAAACATTGTATTGGATACCTAAAATAAATAATAGAAGTATCTATTTAGGATAATTACGAATAATATTACTGGATTCAAAAATTTTTATATCTTTGAAATAGGTAAATGGGTTGTGGGCATCACATGTTTATTTACCAAATAGTGCATCAAATTTGGTGATTAAATTGCATAAGTATTTATACTTATAAGATCAGAATATTCGAAATCTAAAATTCCCTTGTGAAAAAAAACTATAACCTTTGCCTCATACCATTTATTTATTATTTATAAATTTAAAATGTCCACTAACCTTCGTTTTAAATGATAAACAGCTTGTTAAAAATTCGAATGTCGTACCTACTTACTTTATTATAGTTTATCATATCATTTTGATACTATAAATGCAATGCTTTTTTAACAGATTAATTTTCAAAACAACAAAACCATGATCTACACATTTAACACGAAATTTAATTTGAAGATGGAATCTTTGTTTGATCGGTCGTGCTTTTACTATGATAAATAATGACGCGAATTTTACGCGAGTCCAGAGGTCCAGACCACTTTTTGTTGACCAAGGTTGCGTTTTGTTCTATAGTAATGGCGATAGCATCCTACAAATTAACGTTGCATTTTTGTTTGTGTTTCATGAACAACAACTTTGTCTGAACGCGGTAAGCTCAAATACTACTGATTTGATTGTTGTATGATTCCACAATAATATAGTGCGCTGCAAAAACTGTTAAAAAAATGCATTTGGTTAACTCTATAAAAAAAAGCAGTAATTCTCGCTAGTTTTTATTGTTTAGCTGGACAAACTTTTAAATGTAGGTATAATATTTCAAATCACAAATCTTTCACTTCGATAACTTCGAAGCTGGCACATTTCTGAATTAAGTACTTCATCAATGACGTTTTCCCAAATGCAGCTCCAGGAGAATACACACCTCCACTGAAATATAAATAATATTGAATTGTAACATGATGTACAGCTTATGCTTATTGTCATTCCAAACATTAAAAAAATGTATCAAGCCTTCTCTCAGTATAGGGCAAGTCCACGCTCTGATTAATCTGATGATCGTTTGTTACTTCTTGGTTCGACGGCTTGAGAGACTAGTTAAATTGTAGGTATCTCCTACGCCTCCAGAATACCAGCAAATAGAAATAACCAGCCTACAATTCCCTTTTTTTGAACCCACCAACTATCTATGCAAATAAAAAATATATCCCACTCCACAAAAAGTTTGAAAATATAACAATAGGGTACAAGCATAAATTTTGCTATTGGCACTTTATCAGGTCTCCTAACACCTTGCATGCATATTTTTTAAAAATATATAAATTTTACTTTTAAAACGACTTTAAAAATAATAAAATTTGAAAGTTTGCCAAAACGCGCTTTACGTCATAAAGATGGCTGCCCCATCCTTTGACGTCACTCCATTTGTTTACGTTCTTATTCGTGTATCACGCTCTGAGTTTTTGTGACCTAATTGGTTTCTCAAATCTTTAAAAATAGATAAAGCCCAAACAAAAACTTTGTATTCCAATCATTGCATTATTCCAGAGTGTAAATCAACGTCTATTAAAACTCCAGACAAAATATTTGTTACTTTACCTGGTGGCGCAAGCAAAAATGCACTTAAGAGAAGGGCATTGTGGTTGCAGCCTATGCGTCAAAACAAAGACGATATTTCGACAAATACTATTGCTTTTGTTTGTGATTTGTGAAGCCATTTTAATGTAAGTACCTACTTCTTTGTTGGTAATTTTTCTTCTTAAATAGTTTGAGGTTATGTACCTATATGTCTAGGAATCAACCAAAAGATCATTAAATCAATACAACACAACCAAATTACAAATCTAATCTAACCAAATAATTGTTTTTCCTCCGGGCTATTCTCAACTGTAGTTGGTGGACATGTCCTATGCCAATATGCTTGCATACTTTTATTTTAAGGCTAAAATGAGAGACTGCTTACATACTATTATTTTAAGGTTAAAATAAGTGACTTAAGAAACGCGCCATAAGTACATAATCTCACTTTTTTGGTAACTTATCCTTTTCGGTCAGAATGGCTATTGCTGCTGCAACTATGGCATAAGATGTAAACCGATATGCGGGATTTCTGGTTTTAAATCTAGCTAGTATACTTTTATTTGGAGCCGTAGTTAATTCTTCGTCTTTGTTGGTCACTTTGCCTTTCCATCCTTCTCCATAAAACGTATTTTGGTACCAACAATTTTCAACAGTTTGTTCTGAAGGAGTATTGTTTTTGGATTTGAGATTTCCTGCAGTAAATATATGAGGATACTGAAAAAGAGAAATTGCTGATTTTAGATCCTTTATAAAATCTTCTTACAGACTATGGAATACTTACATTAAGCAGTAACCATCTACCACAACGAAACGGTGCAAAACAAATACAGATAAGTAATATAAGTTGAAGCATGAAAAAATTCCAAAAAGTTTGAACATGTATTAGCATGTCAACTTGAACTGGGCGACAATTTTCATTTTCGTATAGATATTTTTGAGTTTCCTCCATAACTGCCCTGTCACATGCTACTGAATATACTGTCCAACCATTGACGATTTTGGAATATCGGGGGAAATGGCTGAAAAAATCCATAGGCAAAATAATGGAGATATAATATTTGATGGTAAGTTGTGGTAGGAGATGATTTTAATAGAAACATAAATGTAAAAAGATATTGACAAAATATTCAGAATAACAATCCCCTTTCATAATAAATTCAATGAAATTTTTCGTAAAAAGAATTTATATTTGTTTGTAGATCATAAGGATTGAGGGGCTCAGATAGCCGCGCCTAATTAACCCTGCCCAGTTGGTCTACCACTTGTCCCATGCCAAATAAGATTTTTCAGTTTATAGTTCATTGAGATAGTGACCCAGTGCCACCTACGGCCTAACGACTTCGACAATTGCAGAACTTGCCAAACGTTACACCCATGCTCAATCCCTTAAGAGATAAGGATGGAACCAAATGAGCGACCCCGGGAATCTGGCGTCGAAGAAATATTTGGCGATGACCAGGAAAAACCTACGTTTAACAGTAGGATTTTTGACTGGCCACTGTCATCCAAAGAAACACCTCCATACTATGTGGCTAGTGGACACACCTCTATGCAGGATGTGTGAACAGGAAGATAAAACTGTCAGGCATGTCTTATGCGAGTGTCCGGAGTTATCGTCAATGAGAGTGTGTGTACGAATTTCAATAGGGGACTTCGGTCCAAGTTGCCAACCCAAAAAATTTCACATTTTTCTACCACTAGGAAAGAAAATTTCCGGACGATTTTGTCATGTAAAGGTTCGTATTATTCATAAATATCCGTAAACGGAGCCTCGACTTTTCAAATTAGATAATTTGATGCGAATATCGAAATTTGTAAAAGTCATATCTGATTGGCTGAAAGTTGTGTTGGAGCACCTGATTTCACGTCATTAATGTCACCAGAATGTCACCAATACGCCATCCATATTTAGGGGTTGCGTTTCAGAAAACACAACTGTTGCAGAACCCTTGAGTGAAAGTTCTGTGAACGCACTTTGATTAGTGAGCGAAGTCATTTTCCTGAGTGGTTTTAAATTGCGCTCAGTGAGCACAACACGATGCAGATTGTGATATTTTTATAAAGATTGTCTGAACTGGTTTTATTATTAGTAAACAAAGATTATACTTAGTAAAGGTATTATGCTCGTATTTATAAACAAGACTCAAGGCAGAGCACGGTCTTGAGCATTCGTTTATGACACTTTTCCTATGTAAAATGTGTCAAACACGAATGCTCAAGACCGTGCTTAGCCTTGAATCTTATTTATAAATACGGGCATTAGTGAAATAAATAAGTATTACAACATGAATGATGATTATGAATATGAACTGATTTATACGTATAATTATGTAGCCTACAGCATAACAGATACGGAAAGTGTTCACAAATGATTGAAAAATGTTTTGTATTTATTTATTTGATTATATGTGAGTATTCTACATGTATAATCTGTAAATGTGTGATATACATTTATTAAAGATTATCTATGATCTTCCATACTTTTCAAAAAATGATCGTTCAGGAGACATACGTCAACCATTCGTTACTCAGTGAGCGCTCAATCGACAGTTGAGTTGGGTATATGTTATGTTTTCTGAACGCTACCATTATTGTCGTGAAATCAGGTGCTCCAACACAACTTTCAGCCAATCAGATATGACTTTTATAAATATCGACATATATCTAATTTGATCTAATTTGAAAAGTCGAGGCTCCGTTTACGGATATTTATAAATAATACAAACCTTTACATGACAAAATCGTCCGGAAATTTTCTTTCCCCAGTGGTTGAAAAATGTGAAATTTTTTGGGTTGGCTACTTGGACCGAAGTCCCCTATTAAAATTCGTACAAAGCAGGTCCGTACGGCCCTGTTTATACTATGTATTTTTTACCCTTACGCTTACAACGACCAAAATTCCTTTTTGGCGCGCGACAATTAGGCGATCTTAGCCGATTCTCAAAAAACCGCTAAGAACAATACCCGACTAAGTAGTCATTGGCATGCAATCTGCCGAGTGGAACTCAGTGTTTCGCTCTATAATAATTTTTCTCTTTCTCACCCTAAAAAATGGGTTTTTAGTTAGTTTATGCTAGTCTATTAAGTTGTTAGTGATTATTTTGGGAATTACTGTAAGTACAGTCATTGTAAATTTACTTTGTTACTCCGAGATACCTATCTAATTTCCACGTGGTTCCAAAGGGCAGCCATCTATCTGACATAGTTGCCTAATCGTTTGTATTTGAAATTATTCATATTATCTTATTTTCGCTGATCATTTCAGACTATTTTCTAATATAAAATATTCGCTAATATTGTTGACTTCATATTCTTTAGTATTTTTTAAGTACCTACTTAGACAATTTTCGACTATAGTTTTTCACAGCTAGTTCTTTATAAAAAAGATAACTGCTGGAAGTCTGGCCTTTCATTTAGCTTAACTGAACCTTAAATTATTCGAGTCATTCCTCTGGCTTAAGCCAAGAATGGCAAGGTCCGATACCTCATTATCGGTGGTCCTTCGATTGTTCTCGAAGATGCTAAAAGTTATGGAGAAAATCTAATGTACAGTTCAATTATTCATCCCTTTCCCTCCAGTGTGTATTCCTGGGAAGGACAGGATGGACGATAACCTAGGAGGACAACTTCTCTGGAGGATGTACAATGGGTCACATGTGGCCTAAGTGCTGCGAGCCTACCCTCACCCTCACTACTTTACAGATACAGATTTTAGTTCATTGAATCATTTCTTTAAATTTCATTTCTCAACAATTAAGATTCTTACCAAACTTTCTGCTCTGGTTGAACGTTGTAATTTTTCTCTTTAGATAATAGTTTCTTTATTTCTTTCAATTGCAATCCATGTTTAACTGCATATACAAAACTCTCCCATGTACCAAAATTAAGAATAGGCCCGTCATCTTTACTTTCACACCACATGTTGGCATGCACTACAACTGAGTTTAAGGTGCCTTCGAATTTTTCTTGAAGGTGGGAAACTCCTAAATCACTTGGTATACAATCTAAACCGCAAGCGCTTACGATGTACAAGCCTAAAGCAAATAAACATTAAAAAAACAGTTTTCTCTAATATTTCAAGTATTATACCCTTTTCTTTAGCTATCTTGTCAAATGTCACAGGGAGCGAATGTATATATTCTGGTTCACCACTTATATCCAGGTGATGGGTTCCAGCAACAACACAAGCTTCAACTACCGGTCTTCCTAAATTTTTGTAAGGTCCGCATAAGTTGATCAAAATTTTAGTTTTCTGTGCCATCTTTAGCAAAGAATCTTTGTTACTGACATCAGCTTGTACTATAGGTATTTGTGATAAGTCCACTCCTGATAACAGCAAATATGATTTAAAATTGTTCCATTTGGGTAATAAATAATAATTTGAATATTATTAAAATTTCAAATGATCACGCTATGAATTAGGAACATTTATTACTCCATGGACTATGTATTTGCAAGTATCGCATTTTACCACAAGAATTGGCTGAAAGTTAGTAATTTATTTCGATCTTACCGATTTTAAGTGCCACTTGACCAAGAACTTCTTTCATTTTTTTCTCTGATCGCCCAGCTACGCCCCATGTGAAGTTTTTTCCGTTTTCTTTTGATAATTCTTGAAGCACTGGAATACAGTACATCCCAGTTACACCAGTTGCTCCGAACAAAAGAAAATCTAAGCGATCTTCACCCATTTTTAAGCTAGAAAAAATTTAATATTGTACGGTTTTAAATGAAACTAACTGTTTCTAAATGACTCCACAATATATTTGAAAAAATGTGTAAATTGCAAGTAAATTATTGACAATTGTTTCGAGTCATTTAGAAACAGTTAGTTTCATTTAAAACCATATGATGAGTAGATTCCACGAAGTGAGGGTTTATACAGTTAACTCAATTAATATTGTACAGCTGAAATTTCAGAAAAGAAAAATTATTGGAAATATTGAGTGTTGGTAAGGGATTTGGAAACAAGGACGACAAACAATATCAGTCAATAGTCGAAGTGAGAAAAAAGAAAACACATGCGTGGGCTTGACAATATTTTGAAAGAAGCCCATATTTGAAAAAATGTTCACCTTTTAATATCCAATACTCGAAAAAGATGTTAATAGATGTTAATAGCACTTTTGATCTTTTATAATTAAATGTAGCAATATTTAATGTTTTCGGCAGCATTCCTTTCAAACCTTCGAATATGTTTGCTAAACTATACTTCCAGTTCCTGAATAAGATAACTATGTTTTCGAAAGTAAAAGAGGCGTTGGCCATAAAAACCACTCTCACAATTGCGATGAAGGTTCTGCTGAATCTAACACTACTATCGAAGAGCTAAAAGTGGATTTTCTAATGGTGCAACTCATTGGCGCAACGAATACAAGATAAGCTCCAAACACATATGCCAGTTAGAGAAGACGGGAATAAAAGATGTATCCATACAATTTGTATACAGAGGGCTCATAGTCAAAGGTAGATGAACGAGCCGCAATTGTAGAACTAAAACAAAGGATAGCTATCATTGCAAAAAGCCTATCTAAGGACGTCACAACTTTCCAAGCAGAAGTATTGGCGATTTACCACTGCTTTGAAGAAACTAAAAGGCAGAAAATAACATTAGGGGCTGCACTGAAGGCGTAGAGTTCAATTTTGAACTAGTATGGAATTGCAGTTTAAGGTTAAATCACGTGGCTTATTGGCTACATCAGATTGTAGTTTAGATCAGTGTTATGTTATCTATGGTTTAGATTCAGAGTATCACAAAAGATCTGGAAAGGTCGCAGATGAATTGGTCGAGATTATCCATCTCACCAAAATTTTTGTTAATATTTTGGAACCAAACAACGGGTGTGGATCCAAGATTGTTTTTAGTGGTTTATGAGTATTTTGTGAATAACGACTTTAATTTTTTGACTTGTTAGATTGGTATGATTTGTGCAGCTTCCATCTGAAATATCTTTAATGAAAAGTTACTTTTCATTGGTGAATAAATAGACCTATTGTTATGCAACTGTAAATACACTCTGCAATTGCAATTGCAGTTTGCAGTTGCAATCAGTCCTCCTTTTTATTTAGTTATTGTAAAGAACCAAGCTGAAAAAAATATACACTGGATATATTTTACGAGTGTTTTAAACAGAGCGAAATGCAATTAAAAAAGAATTTCTTATCAGGAAAACAATTCTTGCTGCAAAAACTGATTTCTATTGTCCAATCTTCTCGAAAATTTTTTTATAAATAACGAGCTTGAGAATGTTATTCAAAACAATGTAGTACATGTAACCTTGAAGTTTATCTTCCCTTGTAAAACTGGTTATTTAAAAAGTACTATATTTTTAGAATATAACTAGATGTTGTACCTACCGCATGAATTAATTCATTTGATACCGGAAGATTGAAATGATATCCAAATTATTTCTATAAAAAATTGTATTAATTTATATTAATATGAGTAGATTACACAAGGTAAGGGTCCAAGTCCAACTAGTAGATTCTAATAAAAATATTGTTTATCCTCTTTAAAAGTATATGCATACTTACTTCTCAATTTTAATACTAGCTACTAGCGATAAAATAAAACTACATTCGACGAATATTTATCAGTGTGTTTACAGATAAAAAACATCTCGACCTGTTAGCTGGTTGGTTGTGATGAGCATTTTAAATACTTACTTAATTAGAGATTCACCAACAACTTCACTATTTACTCACTTGAAATATTTTTACATAATAGTCATTAATTTTTATAGTAAAATCAAGTTGTTAGACAAGAACAATGTTTACTATTATTTAACATCAACAAATGATTGCAGCCGGTTGTTGTATAATGCTAATGTCAAGGACGCTATATCATCAACGACGAAATAACATTATGAATTTAAGCGTCAACATTTTTTTTTTAATTAAATGGTGGGAGGAGTAAGCTACTGGATATGTATTGATTTAAAAAAATAGTTATTTATGATACTGATACAAGTGCGTGAAGTTATACTTTTGCGCAAGTGATTGTGGAGTGTAGTAATAAATATCTTGTGCGGTTGGAAAATCATCCTAATGTGTTGGCGTTAACCTTGCCTAAGCCGAAAGACACCATTGGACCTAAATTTAAACTAAATAGATTAAGTCAAACATAATAGTGAAACTCTGTGTACATGTAGGTACTAGAGTACTTATTCAACTCATTTTATATTTTCTAATGTAGGGATACCTTGTTATTGAACAAAATCTCTTCAAGCCATGTTGTCAAACCAAATTTGTGCTTATTGTTATCATTGTAACAGATTGCATAATAAATCAATTCACCAAAAAAAAACAAGTGTCTACAACCACATGAAGAAAAAATATAAAAATGTGCTCGGAAGGGGTTAAAAAACATAAAAATGAATCACAACGAATTATAATTATTTAAATTAATATTTACAGTAAAATGAGAACAATTATTTGAATTACTGATTATAGCATTGGGTAATTTGTATTTTTTTTAAAGTAACAAATATTTTTCACTATTTGTTTGACACTTCTGTCAAATTTACTGACAGCACAAAAGTTTATACAACAAACGACTGAATTCAAGGCATCTAGATAATTTCGTAGCTAAAAAAGAGTGTTAAAATGAAAACCCCATTTAAAAAGCATTGGTCATTTACGCACGCTTTTAGGTGCTATAATGAAAGTCCCATATAAAAAGCATTGTTCATTTACGCACGCTTTTTAACGTATGTATAATGTATGATTTCACACATTTTTTTTGGTTCGTAAATGCCTAATTTTGGGGGTGACCGTAGATAAACATTTTTATTTGATTGTGTCAAAAAAGACGTTTTATGGTTTAGATATTTGAACTAAAAGGTAACCTTGTCAGTAAGATATCACATAATTCATTGTTACGTAGGCAACACCTTTCGTCCTAGGCCAAAATAGTAGTTTACCTAACTAGTGTGGAAAGTGATATTTTTCCTCACGCGATTGCAGATGGCCGAACGACGCATTACTAATCTTACATTACAGCCTTTCTTAGGAAATTACAAGTAATTTGGCATGGCTTTGATGAGTCTTGTCTGGTCGTTTCATTCGTGCCCTTTATGATCCTCGTACCCTGGTACCCAGGCTACCACGACTTTCCAAATAAGTTTAAGGCGCCTATGCAATCCCATACTAGCTTAGAGGTGCCGCTTGGCTGTCTGTGAAAATGGCAACTGAACGGTACGTCATATCCTGCCTTTTAATTTTTTTCTACTAGCGTGCGGAAAAGTCCACTTTTCCGCACTCATTTTAGTGCGGAAAGAGTCACTTTTTCTCAATCATTTAGTGCGGAAAAGTGAATTTGTCAAGTTTTTGGGGAGTACCTATACTGATATTTGAACAGTTGAAATGTATATTTGTATGATTGTAGTTCACCAAATGACTGAAAAATTAAGAAATTTATTAAAATTCTGCTATAATTTGTAATTAAAAAAAACGTATTTTTCAATAATATTTCAATTGCCCTGGTATAAGCCTCATCAAATGATTGTCAAATAATAATAATTAATTTAACAATAAATGTTTCTTTTTGTTAACTTTTGGGTAATTTTCCGCATGCTAGTAGAAAAAATAGTGTACCTAATACGTAAAGTGACTTTTGCTGGCAAAAGCAATAGCGTGCGGAAAAGTATCACTTTCCACACTAGTTAGGTAAACTACCATTTAACGCAGTGATTTTTGAGTTTTAGCTTAAATGATAGACTATAGAAAATATAAAAATATATATTGTAACGAATATAAAATAAATAATAACTTCACAAATCGCTAACATTCGAAATATTAAAATCCAACGTTTTGTGATCGATGAGTATCTTCATCAAGGAAGTTTTTCCGAAGGCGGATCCAGTAGTATATACTCCTCCCCTAAAAATAAAGAAAATTTTATTTGTGCGCGTAAAAATTGAATTACAAATCTAAAAGGTTAATGTTATTATGAACCATTTTCATGTACCTAAATAATATTAGAATTTATAAATTTTGCTCAAACCATTTTTTCTAAATTTATTAAAGATAGTATAATATTTATAATAGTCAGTTTTTGCGGATCCAGCTTTTTTAACGGACAAACTTGATGATATCTGGTTTGAACAGGATGCCCTTTCCACAAGTATATAATACATTTCCAGGTCGATTAATAACTGGTGAATGAACGATCATGTACGAAAAAATGCAAACTTTTGACATATTATTCTCAAAATAACAAGGAAAAGACAATATACCACTCGATTTAATAATTATTATAATGTATTACTCTTACTTTGGTGGTAATTTATCTTTTTCCATGAGTATAGTAATGGCAGAAGCTACTATTCCTAAACATGTAACTCCATAGGCTGGATTTCGTGCTGTGAATGACGCTAATATACTTTTATTCGGTGGTTTATCATATTGGTCATCTTTGCCTGGCAATTTTTCCTTCCATCCTTCTCCATAGAATGTTACTCGTAAAAAGGTATTTTGTAACGCACGCTCAGATGGAAATTGTCCTTTTCTGAATAGCCCAAAAGTGAAAATTGATGGATACTAAAATATATATGGATATTATCAGTTACAAAATTCCTAATAAAATAATTTAATGAATTAAATTGTGGTAATAATTTTTCTCCGCGACTAAATAATAACGCACAAATTATTTTTACATATTTAGCTGCATAATGGTATAAATTCTTCACACCAGTAAATAATAAAAAGAATTCACTCTCGTTAGCCAATCACATTCTATTATTATCAGAATTCACGCTAAAATGTATTAAAATGAATAAATCAAATCGTGTCTTTAAAACGTCAAATACCTAAGAAAGCAAATCGCTCCTGACAGCGCGTCGTTTGAAACGTCAAAATAATTATAAAATCATAATTTTACGTATTATAAGAGAAAAAAATGGACAACAGTAGCGATAGTGAATTTGTATGCCTCCCGGAATTAATTTCATTTATAATTGTAAGGGTTCCGATAAAAAATATGAGTTACGTATATATATTAACTATTTACATTTTTATAAATATGCTCTATAGCCTAGTGGTGGTTGACTATGACGCGGACGATCGAGGTTCGATCCTCACTGGAAGTTTTTTCTTTTTAGTCGTGGAGAAAGTATAGTCTTTTACTTGTGTAGAATGGCTATTATTCACTTGGATGATTCCAAAACTCACTCGCTGCTGCGCTCCCTCGTTTTGGAAACTTCATCCGCGTGAATAATAGCCATCATTCTGCACCCGTTGAAGAATATACTATTCTCGAGTTGAAGTTAGAGTGAAACGCAGATAGAGAACAGTACAGGCAGGTCATCAATATATGCGATAGTTTCCAATAAAATTTACAGAGGGAGTAGTGTTGCCATCAGTTTGGAAAATCTCCCCAATGATAATTTTATTTTCCATCATGACAATTGCTCACTGCACACTACTTGCTTTGAGCGCAACTAAAAGTCTAGATCTTAATCCATTAGAGAATGTTTGAGGGCGTATTTTAAAAAAATTGAAAAGTTTAAATGTGATTCGACAAAACAAAGAACACTCATGGATCCTAATGGAAAAAATATGGAAGAGCTTGACAAAAGATAAAAATTTAACAAAAGACTCAATGCCTAGATGATTAAAAGAAGTTATTAATAATAATTGAGCTATGACACGTTATTAATTATAACTATTGAATATAAACTTGGTTTTTGTTTTGTTTGTTTTTATTTGACGTCGGCCTGTTCCTTCTAATATGGTGTATAATCTCTTGGTTAGTTTATTTTTCTCTACTTACTTAATTTTGAATTCCGTGGATCTCGTGCTCAAATTTTGTTTAATTATAAACTTTTATTTTTTACTGAAATTTTGCTGCCAATTTTATAACTTTATGGCTACACATGCACAATTCTTTAAATCAGGTTTTCTAATTCTTCTCAATGATGTTGTTACTGAAGTTTACTGCAACTTTTGCACTTGTTGCCGTATTAGAGGGATTTTCCTTTAAATAACCAGCTAAAGCTCTATTTTAGGTAAAATTGGACTTACTTTCCTATTATTCCAATAACTGTTTAGAAATTATATCATAACAGCACATTTAAAAAAATGATCCAGCTTAAAAAACACTTTTTTCTACGACCGTGACCGTTTTAACCCATTTTGCCGCACGCATTTTGGTTTTGAAAGTGTCGCTTTCCCGCACTAGTGCGGGAAAGTAAAATTACCTATGCAAATTTCGACCTTATTAGATAGTTTTTTACGGAAGTTACAACTATTGTTACAAGAGGTGAATAAATATTTACGAAATATATCAAATACAATTCTTCCATCTCCAAATGACTTAAAACCGTTGACGTCATCTTTATGCGACCTGCAACCGATGCCATCCTTATCGACGTCATCTACTTACCAGTTACCACCAAATAACTCCACTGGACCGGCAATTTCAAGTAATTTACAGAATGCAACAAATTGTGTTTTTAATATTAATATTTATATCTAATAATTATAAGTTTTAGTTAAAGTTTTGTATATGTATGTTGAAATGAAATAATTTGTGAAAAATGGGTTG
>CAJUYI010000513.1:92874-106761 GCA_910591695.1 Galerucella pusilla
ATTTATAGACGAGGACCAATAGAGTGGCCTCCAAGATCTCCAGATCTTACACCACTGCATTTTTTCCGTGGGGTTATTTGGAATTTAAGGCGTATGTAGATAAACATCACAATATACAAGAGTTGCAAAACCAAAGTAGAGACGGAGTTCATGGAATTGCTCCGGAAGTTATTCGTAATGTCATGTCAAGAATGACATATTGAGACATGTATAAATTAGCTCAATATTGCAGTTCGTTTATTGTTAAATTATTCTCCTGACTGAATTAAATGTATATAATATATAATCTTCTTAATATATATAAATTACGTGTCACGTGTTTGTCCGTGATGGACTCCTAAACTACTTAACCGATTTTAATCAAATTTGTACACCGTGTGAAGTTTGATCCAGCTTGGAAGATAGGATAGCTTGCACCTCAATTTATGATCGTTATATTATTTTATTGCAAACTATTTGTCTTTATCTATCAGCTCCAAACGATTCTAACAGATGGCAACATATATTCCAGCCAGTAAAACGAAAATTTGGCTAATAAAAACAACTTACTTTTGTGGCAACTTATTCTTTTCCGTAAGAAGCATAAGAGCCGAACCAACTACGCAAGCGCACGTAGCTCCATAACCTGGATTTTTCCCCTGAAGTTGAGCAATGATGCGTTTATTCGGCGGTGTCGTATATTCATCATCCTTATTAGCTAATTTTTCTTTCCATCCCTCTCCATAAAAGGTTATTTGGAATCGTTGTTTTTTAATTGTTTCTTCTGAAGGCAAATCGTCTTTACTAATTAGACCGAATGTGAATATATAAGGATACTGAAAAACAAAATACAAATATCAATTTTTTTTAATGTTCAAGTGCCAGTGTTGCTAACTGTTAGGATTTTGTATATTGTTAACCGTATGTCGGATGGTTAGACACCTTAAGTAGAGCTTAATTAATCCGAGATCAATCGTAGTTTGGTGAAACTGGGCCTTAATAGAACAATATTTCCCGTTTCACCATGCAGCAAACCATTTTGGCAACGTTGTGGAATGCAGAAAATTCTATTGTTCTGTGAAGATGTATAGTTCTGTGTCAGTCATTGAGATTTGATAACGTAAACATAACCCTAAATAATATTTTGTGTTTACACCGATCTGGTTATTTTATTTTTGTAATAATAAAGTTAATAAATAAACAATAGTAGATAAACAATGACTGACGTGCAGAAGCTGAAAAAAGAGACCCAACATTCACAGTGCAGGATAAACAGATCTTAGTAGATATTATCAGAAAGTATTCACATATAATTGAGAACAATAAAAACTGATAATGAATCTATGAATTCAAAAAATGAATGTTGGGAGAAACAAATAACACAAGAATATAATTCCGAAGCAGCATGTCCAAGATCAACAATTGTGTTGAAAAATTGTTGGAAGAACGAAAAATAAATTCATCTTCACCACTATATCGTCTTCGAAGGCAAGATCATAAACTCTTCAAAATGCCATAATGAACGATATATCACAAATATTCAAAAATATTTATTCCTCATCTATAATATAATATTCAAATCTGAACTAATCGGACTTAAGACGTTTCAATACATATGTCAATCGTGATTAGACGCTCCACTTAAGAGATAAATCGGGATTAAAACTGTTGGTGAAACTGGGTTTAGTGTTTCAATGCTGGATTAGCTATTTCTACCAATTTCAGAGACATACATTATAATTTTTGAGAGATTTTAGCAATACCATTGTCAACATTGACAGATGTCCAATTAATTAAGTAGGTACTCAAATGACAGTTCCTAACTACTTGATCACAACCCCCATAACAATTTACTATCGTTTTTCATACTAAGAGTGATTTGAAATTAAAGTGGCATTTCTGCAGCTCAATAATTGGTCAGATTGCCGCTCGTTTCACACTTTTTTGATACAACTGACAACGACATTTGTATATTGGCAAATTTGGCCATAAAATATTATACTTACATTAAGTAACCAACGTTTACCAAATTCAAATTTCACTAAAACACCCCAAAATAAGAAACACAAAACGATGCCAATTACATGAATAAAGTTTGGTAAAGTCATAAAGGTGTCGACTTGAATTGGCCTCTTTGATTCGTTTTCATACAAATATCTTTGGGTTCTTCTCATAACAGATTTGTCGGCTCCAAGAAATGGTAATATCCATCCTTTGACTTTATCAGAACGATGTGGTAAAGTACTGAAAGCGTTAACAATATAGTAATATATAGTATGTATATTTGATTATATAGAACTCACTTTGATTTCAGTTTAGGTTTAAAAACTGGCAACTTCTTAGGGTGCAACTGATTTCGTAATTGATGAAGTTCACCAGCATGTTTTAAGCCATAGACGAGACTATGCCAGGTTCCATAATTGATACCAGGACCTGAGAATCTTCCTTCTGTCCACATTTTCAAATAGGTTTCGACAGAATTTAGAGCACCATCGAATTTTTTTTGAAGGTGTACTAAGCCGAGATCACAGGGAATACTGTCAAAACCACAAGCACTGACAATGTACAAACCTAAAAAATTTACAATCATAAAAGCAATAGTGCAGACCAGAAATTACATAATTTAAATTCAAGAAAACACAATTTAGCTAGTTATTGGAAATGTAGGTGTGCAAAATCCAATTAACATTAGTTTATTGTTCTAAATGTTTTCAAGTATCTTAATCAACTCTTATTTTGATATTGTGTGAGAAATTTTAATATTTTATGTAAAAAAACAGTTTTTAACTCACCCTTTTCTCTAGCAACCTTATCATACTCTAACTGTACAGATTCAATAAACTGGGGTTCACCACTAACATCAACATAGTGAGTACCAGCATCTACACAGGCTTTAACAACAGGCATTCCCAAAAATCGGTAAGGTCCACAACAGTTTATCACAACTTTGGCTCCTTGTGCCATTTTCAACAATGAATCATGATCTTTTATGTCTGTTATGATAATTGGTGTTTTTGACAAATCAGTTTCTAAAACAAAATAATCTTGGATGGTAATTCTGATATACCCAAATATAGTTTGCAAGAAGTCAGTTGGACAACCAAAAAAATGTTTTCTCATGATCACTTGTATATTTAACTTACCAACAGTTTTGCCCATTATTTCCAGAGAATCTTTCAATTTATCTTCTGAACGTCCTGCTACACCCCAGGTTAGATTTTGTTCTTTTGAAACTTTATACACATATGGAATACAATGCAGGCCTGTAAATCCTGTTGCTCCAAGAATCAAAAGGTCCAAACGTGTTGAATCAGCCATATTCAAACTACAATAAATGTTTATAACTGAGATTCAAATAGGTTTTTTTGTCATTTTCATGTGAAATAGAGAGTCGGAATGACTAGATAAAATTGGGAAATTAGTAGATTAGGCAGAATAGCTCTTTTAGGCTCAGTGAATGTCCTCCCAATTTATACTATAAGGATGCTTATACAATACATGTCATGTATAATTTTAAGTAATCATTAACAGTTCTGTGGTCAGTAATAACTATAGGTAGACACATAGCTATAGTCTTGCCTTTCTGAAAAACTTGTGTGCAATACAAAGTAGTATTTGTTATTTATATTATCACCTATATATTTTGTATACTATCCTGCTAGTCCGAGTGCTAGTCTATGAACTAGCTTAGCTAATTTAGGAAATGCTTAGTTATTTCATGACAAAAGTTCAAAGTTCATCATTGTAATTGTAGTGGAAAAATATATAATTTTTTTAAAACTCCTTCAATATTACACATAGGTACATTAGGTAATTAATAAATAACACCATGATATATAAAAGAAATTGTTTAAATGATAAATATAAATAGATGTAACTTAAAATTTCTCTAATGAAGGATAGTGAAATAAAAAATATCTATTATTTTCCACGCATGTATCACGAGCAAAGTAAGTCAGTAAGTGTTGAAACAACCATTATATTTGTTCATGTTTTCTTTGATATTTACTAAGAACAAATTAACAAAAATACAAAATACCTACCACAATACCACGTCACGTCACTTTAAAAACTGCAAGTTTTTTAACCATAGAGAAATAATTATTTGTCATTTTTTTAACCTTCAATCTTCTCTTGTATTTTGTTTACGTTTAGTGGCTCCACCCTATGGTAATTCATTGAACTTATTCCATGGTTCCACCGGGTTTTAGATTTAGTTAAATTTCTTCTTTCTTCTAATGTAATCTTGAGAGGATTTTAAATTATTTGAGTCTGAGCTAGTTTATGTTGTAAGGAATATTTTAATACTAATTTGATAGTTTCTTTAGAATGTCTCGATAACGTTGGTGGTAAATGGTACGAGATATATTTTAATTAGGTACTTATAGTATAATTATTACTAAATTTATCAATGTTCCAATTTGTTTTCTATCGTTTTAGGTAAGGTCCTTAGTTAGTGGTTGGTTGGATTTAATGATTTTCATTAGAATTGTATTAAATAATTTATTTTTATAATTCAACATTTAAATTTAAATAAAGCAGCACACTAACTGTACATAAACCATGATCACATACATGAAGTACCTAACTATTCACTCACGGTGGGTAGTTATCATGGCAAAATCCAACAACCCTAAGCAAACTGTGCATGAGTAAAATTTAACATGTGTACCACTGCATTACAAGCTCCACTAAAATGAAAAGAAACAACTACTTACAATCAGTTTATTTTAAGTCAAGTTATAATTATAACATTATGAAAGTACAAACATTAAAAATAATATCACGCAAAAGCATCAGGAAGTTTTACTTCTTATTCTGAAAAATAAATGAAAGGAAAGACAATATTTGTGTCGAAAATTAACTGAGGTACATTATAAAAATCCATGCATAGGAAAAAACAAATAAAAAAGCAGCATTCTGTTCTAGTGCAAAACAATTATTAAGTCTTCTTTTTTTTCTGAAAAGAACAAAAAATTTCAAACAAAACAAGGAAAAGTAAAAAATTAAATTAGTAAATACAAAATATAAAACAAAATATTATAAAATAAAATACCTTTTGTTTGACATGATTTTCTGATGCAGAGCTGCCTAAATTATTCGAAACAATTGTATTGGACTTTGACCTTTCTTGTTCCAAAAGTTTATGTAACCTTGCAACTTCTTCTGTGAGTTCTTCCTTAACTACAGTTAACTTTTCCAATTCTAGTAAAACTGTCACCTTGTCTTTCACTGCAAGTAAACAGATGATGAAACAAATCACTTGAGTAATGCAAAGTTCTGAATTTTAAATACTTCTACTTACTCTCTCCTTGACTTAACATATTACACAACATTTTGTTTCTCTTCCTTACTATAGTAATATCTTTTCTGGCTTCTTCCAGATCTCTTCTCAACTGTTCATTTGTCTCCTTTTCTTTTTGTAGTTTGTCCTAATAAAATATTAAAATATAAATATATGAAATACATACAATTTATTCACAAAAATAGTACCTGGCACTGGGCTAGTGAAATAACTTCCTCTATATTATTAGATCTCTCCCTCCTTTTTGTTTCTACTTTTTCTTTTCTCATTTCCTCTTTGGTTGAATGTAATACTGACTCAAAAAAATCTTCATCATTTTTGGGCAACTGGCTTGCTATTTCTGTAAAAATTTATAATTAAAATCATGTATCAAAGATTAAGTGTTAGAACAAACCTTTCTTTGACGGCTGGTTATCGCCTTCCAAAAATTGGTCCAAAGACATAGTTTTTGCCTTTTTCTTTTTTGAAATTTTATCTTGTTCTTGAGCAGTGGCAGGTAAACAATTTTTCTTTCGATTTTCATAATCCAATCTTGATTGTAAGATTGCACTTTGAAGATCTTGTTCAAAATTGTCATCAATGTATTCAGTATCCTTTTTCTTCCATTCTTCCCATTGCTTACATTCATTCTTCACCTTTGCCTTGGTTTTTTTGGAAGACGCATTTGAAGATTGCTGTTGCTGGAATTGAATAACAATTACCTCTACCAAAATAAAGATCAAATTCATTACTACAAAATTTTAACATTTTTTAGTGCATATAGGAATGTAAGACCTTATCCCTCATTTTATTTTCCGAAACTAACAATGGAAATATCAACGTACTTGTTTAATGGAAGGCTTATTAGTATTTGTCGAAGCTGGTTTCTTTGCAAGTTGTTTGTTTTCAACTTTTTTCTTACTAGATTTACTTTGTACTGGAAGAAAGTCATCCTCTTCGATCTTTAAGCAAGAAAAACGGGATGGAACTATATTATCCATTATTCAATAAATAAGATTCAAATTATTCCAATCATATACCCATTAATAATAATTAAAAGACAGTTGCCTTTTTACTTTTTAGCACCTTACAACTTACAAAAACTAGAGATGCTAGAGATTAATCTTCTTTTATCATAGGGAAATGTCTAATGCTGTCTATCTATCTTCTTTTTATTTTAGTTTTTGACCACAGAGCACTATTTTTGACGCTTCTAATTAGACCATAGACCTAATCATCTTCTGTATGTCACTTGTGGAATTACTTATTCTATTTTTTCTCTCATTTTTTTGGGAATCACACCACAATAATGTCAATAATGTTTTTATATTTTTTATTTCGACGCTTCGGTAGCGCTCCAGCTACCGTTGTCAAGATTAATTATCAAATAATTTGTGGTCCCTATCTATCGTCCCTATCTGACACAACGAAAAAGTTTGACAACTAGACAATCAATAAACTATTTTGGTGTGATTCCCAAGAAAAAAAAGAACATAGATCTAATATTTATTTCTCTATGCCTTAGACTCAATCCATAGGTAAGAGGGTAACAAACAAGGATGTTAAGAATTCTCATCTAACATCCTTGGGTAACACCATAAAGTATTAATATCATTTATTTCTCTATGGAGATATTTCTTCTACCACCATTCTACCACATACATAGAGATCACATTACCACTTAACTCTTCTTTTTTCCATTCTTCATAGAATATCTTGAGACAAGATTTTTCATACATCCAAGATTTTTTGAATGGTCATGTCCTCTTTAAATTGTAGAAAATTACCATTATTTCGATCACACTTTATAGAATATGATGTAGATGGCGATAGCGGAGGAATAATTCTGAATAAGTTGTTTAGTACTCGAAACTTCTGACTGGTGGTACCGAACTAATCATAATTCACAGTTTCTGGGGTCGCAAATAAGTCTATTCAAGTTTTCTAGCTAGTTTGACTTGTTTATGTGGAAATGTAATTACTTTACAGTGGTTAAAGTTCATTTTCCACGTTGCGTCAAATCGCAGCGACTTGTTTCTGGAACAAATGCTGCGAGAAAAAGTGCAATCAGCATATTGATAGTTTGTTGCATGGTTGTTGCTGCTACTCATCCAGGCATAGGGGAAACGTAACGTGTTGCCAACTTGATTGACAGTGACAGCAATGTCAGAGCGGAGCAGCCAATAGAAATTTTGTGTTGGTGCGACAAAATCCACCAGAAAAGTTACCAAGTCGCAGCGACCTCTCGATCGAAAATAGAGACAAGCTGCATGCAACTTTTTCGAGTTGTAGCTACAGCTCGCACCGTGGAAAATGGACTTAAGGTTTATAAAGCTATTTATCATTACGATCCTTCCACGAATAAAATTCATTATGCACAAAAAAAAGTAACATGACATTGAAGCAAATGTACCGCGATATTTTTTTTTATAAACCATTCCAGCTCTGATGGTAGGTATAGTGTAACTATTGTTAATGTGATGACCCATATTTTAATTCCCTTTGAAGGAAAAGCCGCCAAATGGCTTGCATAAAATTCTTTTATAAATTCGAATATTAAGAAATAATGCTTTTCAAATGTAATTAAAATTAATATAGTGGATTAAAATTAACCTGCATAAAATATGTAATACAATTCAAGGTCATCACATTGACATTAGATACACTATAACTATTTAATTATCTATCTTTTACTTATATGGATTTTGTTGTATGTTGTATGGAATAGAAAGAAAATATTAGCAAAAAGAATTAGTAAATGTAAAAATTTCAAATAATATTCAAATAAAACAGGAAAAAATAATTATTTATACCTATTTTATACACTTTTACCTAAAAATAAAGAGATTGCTTAAAAGATCGTTCATAAAATAAAAAATGAAATGCAAAACGCTTCTCTAAGTGTATTTGTATCTTTTATAAAAGTGAATATGAAATATTTCTGCTCTTAAGAAAACTTTAAAATATGCGGAGATTGCAAGAATTCGAGATAATAAGATTTTTCTTCCCTTGGAAATATTTTTTTGATTCGTATATTGCGAACACAAAACGTGCGAAAATTAGATATAACTGAGCTGCTTTCGTATAAAATCTTGATAATTCTATGCATTTATTTACGTATCATTGGAAAAAATTAGGTAATATTTTTGTAGATCAGCTTTTTCTGATTCTGTTTAGTTTATTTGAGAGTTTGAAAATATAATGTAAGATTGCAACGTCGAAATAGCAAAAACACACTTAAACGTGAACCTTGCGTTCAACATTCAGCATTTATAAATGAATTTATTCAAAATTTGGATTTTTAGTGGAATAGTCTATAGGTATATATTTCCTAAAAATATTGCATTCGAAGTAGGCTCACAGCACTAAGGCCACATGTGACCCATTGTATATCCTCCCGAGGAGTTGTTCTCCTAGGTCATCGCGGTCCATCCTGTCCTTCCCACTTATAGGAGACATCTCCTCTATATCGGCAGGTGTAGGCCAAGACGATAACTCCGGACACTCGCATAAGACATGCCTGACAGTTTCATCTTCCTGTTCACACATCCTGCATAGAGGGTGTCCACTAGCCCCATAGTATGGAGGTGCTTCCTTAGTTGACAGTGACCAGTCAGAAATCCTACTGTTAAACGTAGGTTTTTCCTGGTCATCGCCAAATATTTTTTCTGCGCCAGCTTCCCAGGGTCGCCCAGGGTGATCCTGGTAAGATTGCATCCTTTGATTCCATCCCATCTCTTGAGGGATTGAGCATGGGTGTAACGTTTGGCTAGTTCCGCAATTGTCGAAGTCGTTAGGCCGTAGGTGTCACTGGGTCCTAGAATTTTTAGTTCAGCGGCTTCCCTGGCTAAATAATCAGCAATGCGATTTCCTTTACTCCTGATGTCGTGCCCTTTAACCCACCTCAGGATAATATTGTTATCTGCCGAGGCGTCAGCTAAATCTTGGTGGCACTCTAGTACTAGCCTCGATATAACACGTTGTCTGTTCAAGGCAGCAGTGCAGATTATTATTTTTTTTGCCAGAAATTCCTCTTCTGGTTAGTTCTTTTGTGGCAATTGAGATACCAGCCAGTTCTGTTTGAGCTACGCTGGTATTGTTTCCCATTCCCCACTTAATCTTTAGACTTAGTGCTCTCGGGTAAACTCCACATCCTGAGCCTTCTTTCATTTTTGAACCATCTGTATATATGCGTATTGCATTTGCAGCATCTGACTCTGTGTTCTGTTTTATTTGAATTTTGTAGGGTTTGTTAAACAAAAACCTAGGATCAATGTTGGCTGCCTGCAGCAGAGGTAGCGCAGTGAGCGCTTCCTGCCATAGGCTTAACCTCAATTGGCCCACTCCTACTTCGGGGTTTACACCAGCCGTGCGCAATCGTACCATGGCCATTAACGCAACCTCCTTGACGTGTCCAGAGGGTTCAGACCAGTAATTAGTTCCATTGCTGCGGTTGGTGTTGTTCTCATGGCTCCTGTGATGTTTAAACAAGCCATTCGATGTATTTGATATAATTTTTGGATGGCCGTTGCTTGTAGAACCTTCGGTCCCCATGCAATTGCTCCATACGTTAACATGGGTCTTATTATTGCAGTGTATATCCAGGTGACCACACGGGGTGACAGACCCTATGTGCGTCCCACTGTCCTCCGACACTGCTCATAAGCCACATATGCTCTTTTTGCTCTGCTGTGTAGATGAGAGTTCCATGTTAGTGTAATAGGGTAATACCAAGGTATTTCACCTCTTCCGAAAAGTTTCGAATAATTAATAAATTATTTCACTTTTGTGATTTGTGGTGGAATAAACTAGTTGTCTAAAATTCAATATTTAATGTATTTGCCGCGAAATTTGGAATTTTGAAGCGTCTTCAAATAAGAACGGAGAAGGTACCGGCAGGTCTTCTCTCATCGTCGGTCGACAATTCAACAGTATGGAACTGTGCAGTAATACATGACTAATAATTTTAACACCAGTATTGAAAACTAATAAGTGTCGTTATAACATAAGAATCTGGATTACTGCACAATCCCTTGGAGACAAACAGTCCTTGGAGTACAAACAGTCCCTTGTAGTACCTACAACAGTCCTTAGAAGTGAAACAGTTCATTGGAGTAAAAACAAACGGTCCCTAGGAGTAGTACAAGGGTACCTATGAATACAACGGTCCCTAGAAGTACAACGTTACCCAGTAGGTTCCTAAAAGATTCTTATTTACCACCAATCTACCAATATTTGTGAGTGCCGGCTCTAGTTTCGTAGAATAAATCTGGATCCCTAGAATTTGGACAGGAGGCATGATTTCTACAAAGGCCATAACCATCACATATAATCCAGTGTGTAGCGAATGACAGTGGAAAACATCAGAATTAAGTAAAGTACATAGTTAGAAACATATATTTTTTCTTTGGTGCTAAGTATTTAATATTTTTCATGTTTACTAACCCCTTTTTGTACCCTATACCAAGAAGGGACCTGGTGGGATTGGGAGCACTATTCCTTCAAGGTACGGAGATTCCAATGGTTACGGATGTTAAATATCTCGGGGTGATTATTGACTCGAGATTAACATGGACCAAACAAATGGAAAAAGTAGCAACAAGATCGGAAACCACATTAATGATGGCAAGACGAACTTGTGGGAAGACATGGGGGTTGAGTCCGCGAATAATACACTGGATATACAGTGTAGTGGTTAAACCCATAATAACATATGCGTCTTTGGTCTGGTGGACAAAGACGACACAAAAGAATGCAATGATGAGACTAGGCAAGGTGCAACTTGCTTGTCTCAGTATTGCAGGGTGCATGAGAAGCACGCCAACGGCAGCACTAGAAGCCTTATTTGGCCTTCCTCCATTACACCTCGTCATAATGGGGGAAGCAAAGATGGGGCCATTTAGGCATCAAAATAACCTGAGAAACAAAATAGTTAGATCAGGACACATATCCATTAAGGTCATCATAAGTGGAGCCATTTTAGATATAAAAACAAACTCTATGGCCACTAAACTTCTCCCCAGTCCCAAATATGAGGTAGAAATACCTCACAGAAAGGACTGGCAAGACCCAAGCAGACTGAAGCTTCCCCGAGGAGAGACCTGGTACACAGACGGGTCACAGACTGGGGAAGGGACAGGAGCAGGTGTGTATAGTGAAATGAGAAACACAAGATGCTCCTTTTCACTAGGAGAACATACCTCTGTATTTCAGGCAGAGATTTATGCTATCCTAGAATGTGTTAGAATTAACAAATATAGGACTGACACTCATAGGATAAACATACTAACTGACAGCCAGGCAGCCCTTGCAGCTTTAAACAGCCGCAAGGTAACATCTAGCCTGGTAGAAAAATGCCAGAAAGTGCCGGGACATAACGGTATTTCTGGAAATGAACAAGCTGATGAACTCGCGAGAAGAGGTTCAGCAACAGCATATGCCAGCTCTTGGGACCACAAAGAAGGTAGCAAATACAAATATGGGTACAAAGTCAACATAGACTTCAGTGGAGGAACACTCCAAAGCAGGTATTACACAGTAAAACCTTCATACGTGACGCATGTGTAAAACAGGCCTAAGAACTACTGAATATCAGTAGGAATAAGCTAAGAATTATTACAGGTTATCTAACGGGTCATACCCCGGTAAAAGATCACCTGCATAAAATAGGGTTATATAACGGGGACCTCAGCTGCAGACTTTGTGGCATAGAGACCGAGACCGTAACCCATATCTTATCTGACTGTGAGGCTTTGGACTCGAGGAGACAAACAATCTTCGGAGAAGCCAATGTGCCACCCGAAGTATATGGCACACATCCAAATGGACCTATATCGTCTACTCGAAGGTACGGGGATAACTGGATGGGTGGAATAAATGTGGGAGTAGAGTACAATAAGACAACAGGCTGCAGTGCTCCCGGCATCAGAACGGCTCCCAAACACACCTCACACCTCACCTTTTTGTGAATTCAGAAATTATATACCTACATTTTTTTTTACTTACAGTTTTATTTTCACACAGAAACGTTAAGTTCTTTTTGAATTAACAAATTAAAAGTTAGCTGACCAATAAATTCTATTTTGTTACTATTTTTCTTTTAGGAAAGAACATTAGTGGCGCCCTAAAATAACTTTTCTTTTTTTTCTAGTTTTGTTAAGATACATTTTTTTTCTCAAGATTCATAAGGTTTCAAAGCTCTGCGAACCGGCTTAGTTTACGAATTGAATCAGTCAGTTAGGCAAGAACCTGTTGTATTTACCCTTATTTTTTTAACGCTATTCAAACATAATTTTTCATTCCATTGGCGTTATTGAGTCATTTTTTGTTTCAACACGATCTATGTAACACAAGGCAGTAAAGATGGCATAGGATTCTTTTATTTGTTGAGGTGTTTCTCGATTTGAACGTTTCAACTCTCAGCATCGAATTTATGCGTCCAATTCTTTTTTAAAACTACCTATAAGAAATTTAATAGTTGAAGTTTTTAGCTGTACTATAATTAACGAGTTAATTGCTTGAATCCTTCCGTAATGATGATTTTCACATATTTTTATTTGATGAATTTACATAGATTATAAAAATTGTGGTAACAAACACTTTTTCAATGCCCATTTATATCGACTTACTATAAATCATCTATACCAAATTAGTTTTTGTGGATGCAGCAAATTTTGTATAGGTAGTCGTTTTATCAAAATATCAATTAAATAAAATCAATTCCCACATTCACATTTGATATAATCCTATTATTTTCGAAATTCGCACGTTTCACTGCGTTTAATGCGTTTTTGTATGTTTGACTATTTGAGTGGAAATAATAAACATTCCGTTTATTTTTAAATACACTATGGAAGTTCAACACAAACTGCAAATTGGATTTAGAATTCATCAATGCGATTTGGTTTGTAATTTATAATATACCTACCCAAATAGTTTATCAGGAACGTAGTCACGAGAGAAAACACTGATTATGTTTTTATTGGAAACCAAGGAATAAGTGACACAAAATTACTATAAATTTTGTAATGTCCATTTTCCACAGTGCGAGTTGACGCTGCAACTCGAAACGCGTTTTTTTCGTTGCGCGCGTCGGTCGCATGAATTAGAACTTGCCCTATTTTCGAGCGAGAAGTCGCTGCGATTTGGTAACTTTTCTGGTGTATTTGGTCGCACCAACCCAATATTTCTATAGGCTGCTCCGCTCTGACATTGCTGTCACTGTCAATCAAGTTAGCAACACGTTAAGGTACATTTACATTCAATTACGCGCGTGCTTAAGTTTGAAATTTGGTCGCTTGACATATGACGTCTCCATGTATCCATTTACATTGAAAATTTTACTTTTGCTTAAGCTTGAGCGGGCTTGTTCTTCTGCTTGACAAATGCAAGCAGAAAGACAATTTCATTTAAAATTTTAAGGTTATGTTATGATTGTTAAGGAAATTTTATGATCATTTTTGTCTCATTTAAATAAAATAAATAAAGCTTCATCACCAATAAAAAATGTTGGCACTTCATCTGCAGTATGGGGAAGAAGTTTACTTCCAATTGTGGAATTTTTTAATATGCCACCATCACTCTGTGCTCAATAAGACCCAATATCAACAAAGATAAAATTATAT
>CAJUYI010000513.1:116761-128697 GCA_910591695.1 Galerucella pusilla
TAACCAATAAATTGGAATCAAACAATGGAAATCTTATGACAAATAGAAGCAATGTTCTGTATCTGTAAAGTAGGTTAGTAGGTATCTGTAAAGTAGGCTCACAGCACTTAGGCCACATGTGACCCATTGTACATCCTCCCGAGGAGCTGTCCTAGGTCATCGTCCATCCTGTCCTTCCCAGGAAGGTCCTCTCCTTTATATCTCCTTTATATCGGCAGGTGTAGGCCAAACCGAACACACACTCCCTTAGTGACACTGGAGCCCGCTATCTATCGGGCGCGTCCCCAGGTGGCGGATAGGGGAACGGCCAAGGGACTGAGTCGCCGGTCCCTTGGTCAGTGGCAGAAATAAGTAGGACAAGGGGAACTAAACCTCCCCAAAAGCCTTTGAGAAACAAGCCACTGCGGACCAGCCTACCCAAGCTAAGGTGTAAGGAATCGTGCCGACAGCTGAATGGTCACAGGGTGATATGCGGTCACGAACGATCCCCTTGGGGAACCGGGCGGAGCCTCATTGTAATTAGCCTTCCTCTGGTAGAGTGGGGCTCTGCGAGAGGTGACCAACCCTTCCCTTGCTACTCGTGGGAGCACACATGAACACCACAAAAACAAAAACAAATCCCGAGGCTGGACAGAAGTGCTCACCTCAATCAAAGGCAGCTCAGAATGAGGCTGGACATAGAAGATCACCTCGTGATGAAACACAAAGGCCAAGGCGAAAGCGAATTTGCGGCGCCGAGGCCAAAAGGAGGAAGAGAGCAAAGCGGTGGAAGCAGCTAGAAGCAAGGTTATAAAATAATGAAATAATGTTCAAATTTCCGTTTTCTGCCACCAGATAGAGTATTCCTTGTATTGAATTCTCAATTGTTATTTATATAAAAAAATATTTTCATCTCTTGACTTTTTTTACACAACAGAACGATAGAACTCGGTTAACAAGATAACAGTTATACCGAATAGTATCTATATTTTACTCCATCGCATCTGTTGCATAGTTCCCTTCTCTCTTAAATATTCTATTTTTGTATCAGCACCAGCGTTTCCCATTTAAAAATATAATATAATAAATATTGCTTTTTTTAAAGCACAATACAGATTTTTACTGGCATAATATAATAAAAATACTGAAAGCTTCAAAAATTAAACGAGAGCTCATATATAACAATTTTCACGTCGAATTTTTTGAATGCCGCCTTTGAAATACTTTTACGTGGTTAAATGGGAGAGAGTGATAGAACAAAGGGTGATGGTTTATATAAAATTTGCCACGTTAATATTTGCTTTCTATGAATATTCATAAAAGTTGGAGCGGAATTCAGTATGTGAGAATATTTACAGAATTTACACATTTTACATAACTGACGATGTGAAAGCGTTCCCAACCGAAACGCGTAACCTCTCTTCAACATTAATTTGCATATGATTTCAAAATTATGTCCTGCAGCCTTGTCGCTTTTATTACGATATTTAAATTTTTCGGAAACTGTTCGCCAATGCATCATCCCTTTCTTTCACAGGATATTATACCCACCCGTAACTTTTGGAGGAATAATTATGAAATTATTAGCGATTGCAGTCTCTTAAATACAATTTCGAAAATATTTAAACTTTACGTTTATCTGTATCTGTAGAGTAGGGAGGGTGAGTGCAGGCTCACAGCACTTAGGCCACATGTGATCCATTGTACATCCTCCCGAGGAGTTGTCCTCCTAGGTCATCGCGGTCCATCCTGTCCTTCCCAGGAAGGTGGACAGGTCACTTATAGGAGACATCTCCTCTATATATCGGCAGGTGTAGGCCAAGACTCACCGAACACACACACTCTTATTGACATAGACTTATTATAAATACTTATATTAATATAAACATAATAAATAATTTTTACCTATTAGATAAATCATCATCTAGAAATAAAATGCCTTCACAAGGACGTGGTTTGGCACCTCGTCTAATATATCTAGATCCATTGGAACTAACTAAGAGATCTTCAGATTGGAAGTGGTCAGAGCACAATTTTGGAATTTTGGGCAAATGTTGTCCTTGTTTAATTCCAACTAATGAAAACCAAAGAATTCTCTTTCCAGGCTCTTGGGGAAACCTGATTAACAGCCCTGAGTGGATAAACCATCAACTAAGGACTTGCTGACGAATGTCGAGAACGACTTGCTGATCTTGCAAGTCGGAACGCAGTGCGGCTAGAATGGGTTTCGGCCCACTCTGGTTTTGAAGGCAACAAAATGGCGGATGCACTGGCGCGGGCCCTACCCTCGGCATAACAAAACAAACAATACAGAAGGAGACGAGGAAGTGGATGAGGAACCAGCACCTCGCTCATTGGAATGCTCTGCAGGGTCCTAGACAATCCAAACTTCTACTGAAGGGATGGACTGATGGACACGCTGGGGCAGCTATTGAACTACCAAGGAGTAGGTTGAGGAAGATAGCAGGACTCCTAACAGGGCACTGATGTGTGAGGAAGCCCCTCTACAACCTAGGAGTAGAGGAAAGTTCCCTATGTAGGGGTTTGGGGCATGACTGATGAAACGTCAGTCCATGTTCTCTTAGAGTATCCACACTGGGCGTATCTTCTACTGGAGATACAAGTTGGCATCCACTGAAAAAGGTTGTGGTCTTTATTGAAGAGATCGGCTTCATGGATGTCTAGGTAGCAGGAATGGCATAATGGGACCAGTGGGCCAGTGGCCTCAGTGACGGAACCATGACTTTAGTTTGGCTAGGTCAAGGCTCGCCTGCACATTCTGTAGTAGTAGTAGTAACCTGATTAACAAAGATATATTTTTCAGATATGTATTTTGTATACCTACTAATTTGGTAGTGGTTTATTTCATTAACACCAAGAGACCCTTCTTCTACACCTCTGATATTTACAAACACTTATACCACGCCACGCCACTAATAAGATAACCTCACTTACCTATGAAAAGTTAAATTTGGGTTTAAATGTTCCACTCTCTTACACACAACACAAGAATTTACCATGATTGGCCGTACAAAGTTAAATTTCCACAATAATTACTAAAAAACATGCCCCATAGTATGGAGATGTTTCCTCAGTTGACAGTAGCCAGTCATGAATCCTACTGTTGAACGTAGGTTTTCCTGGTCATCGCCAAATATTTCTTCGAAGTCAGCTTCCCAGGGTCGCCCATGGTGATCCTGGCAAGACTGCATCCTTTGGTTCCATCCCATCTCTTAAGGGATTGAGCATGGGTGTAGCGTTTGCCTAGTTCCGCAATTGTCAAAGTCGTTAGGCCGTAGGTGTCACTGGGTGCTAACATTTTTAGTCCAGCCGCTTCCCTGGGTAAGGAATCGGCAATGCGATTTCCTTTACTCCTGTCGTGCTCTTTAACCCACCTCAGGATAATATTGTTATCTGCCGAGGCGTTAGCTAAATCTTAGTGGCACTCTAGTACTAACCCCGATATAACACGTTGTCTGTTCAAGGCTAATATGGCCTGTCTACTTTCAGTGCAGATTGTTATGTTTCTGCAAGAAATTCCTTTTCTGGTTAATTCATCTTTTGTGGCAATTGAGATACCAGCCAATTCTGTTTGAACCACGCTGGTATTGTTACCCATTCCCTACTTAATCCTTAGGCTTAGTGCTCTGGAGTAAACTCCACATCCTGAGCCTTCTTTCATTTTTGAGCCATCTGTATATATGCGTATTGCATTTGCAGCATCTGACTCTGTGTTCTGTTTTATTTGTATTTTGTAGGGTTTATTAAACACACACCTGGGCTCATTTGCATCATTGGCTGCCCGCAGCAGAGGTAGCGCACTACGCTGTTCTGGCCATAGGCTTAGCATCAATTGGCCCACTCCTACTTCGGGGTTTACACCAGCCGTGCGTAATCGTGCCATGGCCTTAAACTTTACGTTAAAAATGTCGCTGAAAATAATTATTGCAGCCACTACAATAGGCAAGAGATGACACAAGACGATTTCAAATTACATCCTATGTCTCAAATCGTGTATGTTAAGATATTATTAGAGTATCTATCGCTATATTCTTCATTTAACATTAATTATTTGAATAAATATTATACCATATTCCTTTTTTACTTTTCAGGCAATATATCAAAGCTTGCAGCTCAGAGCCTGCTTAATGGGGAGAGGCAGCACGGGCTATTATCCTCAACAGGTATTTATAAAATGTCCGTCGATAGATCCGACCTTGGACAGTCAAAGAAAAATGAAACGCACAAGGCAAACACCAAAATTCATAAAAATTCAACTAGTTTCAATGATTTATGGTGAGCCTGCGCTAAAATGTATTAGAATTAGGTATTTATATTGTGACCTAAAGATCGTAGATCTGTTTGATGGGGATAGCGGATGTTTAAATAATGCAGTTTCAACTCAATTTAGTTGTGCGTTTCATTTAACTTTGACTGGACTTACTTGATCTAAAGTCGGTTTGTTCTCAAGAAAAACCGTCTTTACGTCGAACATATCGAACCAGTAGACTGGGCAGCAAAATATCAGGTATTAGTGCAGAATTACGATCAATAGACAACTTTCCAGAAATACTAATATAATTATAGGATTTTTACTTATAACTTCCTGTAACCACGTAGCTTTAGGTCTTCCTCTCTTCCGCTTATCACAAGGTTTCCATTCCATCATTGCAAATATTGTTGACTTTGTACCTGCCCTCCATATGTGTCCCAACCATTTTATCCTCTGGTCCTTAATTTTTTGCACTATATTTTTTCCTATTTCATGTGCCAATTCTACGTTTGTTCGTTTTTTATATTCATCTCCAACTTTTTTCATTCCTAATATCATTCTCAATATCTTACGCTCTTGTCTTCTCAAATCTTCCTGATGTTTTTCCGTCATTGTTAGTGTTTCTGATCCATACATCAATACATGTCTTATAATTGTTTTATATACCCTCATTTTCGTCTTCTTACTTATGAGTTTGCTTCTTTTCTTAACAGCTTTTTATTAGTATGGAATGCTCTATTTGTGGCTGCTATTATTTCTTTTATTCCGGTTCCTTTGTCTCCGTCATTAGATATTGTTATACCCAAGTATTTTATTTTATCTACCTCTTGAAAATTATAATTTCCAATCTTAATATTCCTATATTCACACTTCTCTTTGATTCTCAATAGCTTTGTTTTATCCTCATTTATTTTAAGACCAATTTTTTTCCTTCTTTCACTATTTCTTCTAGCATTTCTTCCATAATTTTCCTATTTTTTGTCACTAGCGCAACATCATCAGCTGTGCCTAAAAATGCCCATTACAAGAACTATCGCGCAACTTTGGTTATGTAATACATCCTTCTTAAAGTTTACATACAAAGGCTGTACCTATCAGATAAACCCTAATGAAATCTGCACAATTTGTAACCAGAAAAAGTTAGAAACGATTGAGCACATACTTTTTGATTGTCCAATATATTGTAGTATGAAACAATCCACCTTAAATTACCTAGCCGATATCAATGTTGCAGCTGATTCACTGAATAATATTACAATAAATTCAGCTAAAGCAATTGCCAGCTATGTTTGGAATGTTCTAAAACTCAGAGCCTTTATTATAAATAAATAACTAATATTCATTTTATTATTGTAAACAGGTTTATATATTGTTCTCACCCTTCCCATAAAATTGTAAAGATTTTAAAAGGAAATAAACTATCTATCTATCTAAACGCACTTAATGTTGTCTTGGTATGCACCGGTCTGAAAGGATTTTGACGTAAAAAAATGTAGGAACTTTTTATATGAAAAATGTTCGTTGGTGACCATCATAAAGCATCTAAGCTGCTGTGAAATTGAGGACGGTAATATTGAAAATTAATATGATATTTAAATAATTGTAAACCCTGTCCCAGATCTCATGTGATCGAATAAGAAGAGGAAGTCTTCGAGATGGAAACTTTCCCTTGAGAAAAGCTTAAGTTTGGAGATATTTTAAAATATCAAGATTAGCATCTTTTTCAATCATGATTGGAAGATAGGTCGATGGAGAATGTTGTAAAAATGTTATCCGACAAAATCCTGGTTATCTACCTAAGGAATTTCTAAATCGGGTCAATATATTCTATAGACTGATTAAAAAAAGTATCCCCAATATTCAGAGTCCACTTTTATCTAAAACAAAATATAAAAGTGTAACAAAATACGAAAATACTCGACTCATTGTGTCACAAATATCAATAACCGAATCAGCCATATGCGGTCAAATTGAATATATATTTCGTCCAGTTGATTGTCACTGCGATTCGAGGGAGTGAGCCCCCAATGAGGAGGTGGTGGGTTGTGAAACAAGGGGAAGGTTAATTTCGAAAGAGATCTTGTTACATATTTGTGCGATTTTGGGGTCGACAAAGCGCCGCAGACCTTGGTAACGTGTTAAAAAGGGCACGTCATGTTATCAACGACCGTACATAACACTCATTTCTATTGTCAGAAGGGAATAGAAATAACTCAGACTTATTGAATTATATATTATTTTTTGTTTAAGGATATGTTGAAACTAAAAGAAATCGTATCTGATGATAAATTGATTTTTTTTAAATCTAAATTAGATTGACCTAATTAGATTAGATTGATCAAAAAAATTTGACCATCTTTACAAATAATAACAACAAGAAAAAATTAGAAGTGGATATACAGGGTGTACCAACCTTACGACAAACTTCGGTATATGGGTTATTTTAAGAGATATATAAAATGTTATCAACAAAAATAGAAGATGTGTTGAAGTTCCATATTTTGAAATTATATCGAACTATACAGAGTGCTGCATAACTCCGTTACAAACCAAACATAAGATTTTTCAAATGGGAGACCCTGTATATTATACCGAATTCGGATTGGTTACATTTTCGTGAAGCTTTTGATATGTGGTTTTGCCACGTTATACAGAGTCCTTCAAAAGATATGGACACGTTTATGTGAAAATCGTAGGTAAATCAACGCTCTGTAGCTTGTTGTACGTTAAAGAAATAAAATGTATTTTGCCAAACAGAGTTTTGTAATATGATGCAAAATCTCCGTATCCTATTAAATTTCAATTATATTCTGTCTTGCATACAGGGTGAACGGAAACTCGAACCTGTCATTTTCTTTCTTATTTTAAATGGAACACCCTGTATTTTATAGCAATCTTCGATTATGTAACTTCAATTTTTGTCAAGCATTCCCTATACCTACCCAAAGTTTATAAAAACACAGTTATTTTGTAATATTTATTGTAAAATATAATTACTGACCTATTATGTGAAAGCATTAAACGTTGTATGTAACAAAAAATCCTAATTAATAATGAATTTTAACGAACAATCAAAATGTTCACCGTTAACATCAATGCAATGCTACAGAATAGTTCAAATGATTGACTAACATTTCTCAGCATATCAACGTTAGCAGATCGAAATGCCGCACTAATTATCTTCTAATAGCCGAGGGATTTTATAAACTTATTCCTTACAAGACCCGAAAAAAATGAATATACTTTTGTTAAATCGGGTGACCGAGCTGGCCAATCAGTTGGACCCCCTCTTACAGCATTGCATTGATGTTAACGGTGAACACTTTGAACCTTCAGTTTAATATTACGGTTAGGATTATACTTTTGGTAGATAGTTTTGTTTAGAATTAATTATTCATTAAAATTTATCATTAATTAGGATTTTTTGTTACATTGTATACAACGTTTATTGCTTTCACATAATAGGTCAATAATTATAGTTTACAATAAATATTACAAAATTACTCTGTTTTTATAAACTTTGGGTATAGGGAATGCTGGACAAAAATTGAAGTTACATAATCGAAGATTCTATTTTTGCTATAAAATACAGGGTGTTCCATTTGAAATAAGAAAGAAAATGACAGGTTCGAGTTTCCGTTCACCCTGTATACAAGGAAGAGTATAATTGAAATTTAATAGGATACGGAGATTTTGCATCATGTTACGAAACTCTGTTTGGCAAAATACATTTTTTTTCTTCAACGTACAACAAGCTACAGAGCGTTGATTTACCTACGATTTTCACATAAACGTGTCCATTTTTCTGAAGTACTCTGTATAACGTGGCACAACCTTATATCAAAAGCTTCAAAAAAATGTGACCAATCCGAATTCGGTATAATATACAGGGATTCCCATAAAATAACCCATATACCGAAGTTTGTATTAAGATTGGTACACCCTATATATCATAGTTGCTTGTTGTCTATTTTGGTCCAAGCTTCATTAGGTCTTTCCTGCCTTTTTAGATAGATACGTTAAAATAATAAATTTCAATTTTGTATCCTTCTGACAGATAAGAGAAAAAAGGTGATTATCATGAAATTGTGTCGAAGATATTCAAATAGGTACTACATTTTGCAGTAAGTTTATGTCTTTTTTGAGATATGGTGCTATAAATTTGTGTTCCAAAAAATCAACAAACATCAAATTTGTGTTTTTCGTCAAATATAGATAAACTTGGTTCTAAATTTTGATGAATTCACCAAAAACTTTTCTTCCAATAAAAATAATTAAGCAAAACTCGTTACTCATTGTAAAAACAAATTTAAAATACTCCGAAAAATGAAAAAAAAATTTCTAACTAGTCAAATTACCTAGGAAAATGTAAATTTTCCTCTGTGGGTTATATTCTATTTGATGCATATTATATGTGTTTCCATTACGGAACAATGAGAAGACAGTTCAGTGGAAAAAGAGGAGAGCGAAATAAAGTGTAATACATTCTGAGTGTTCATGAGGCATCCATCAGGAAACAAGCACTTTTCAAGAACAAAAACATCCATGATCAATGCCTACTACACGAGAGGGGTGTAAAATTCACTAGAAAGGCAGGGGAATGTGAAATATTCAACATTACTTGTGAGGTTCTTTTCAGAAATTATTAAGTAATCAATTTTCTCCTCTTAGTTAAATCGAATTTATTGAAATCATTTTTATTCCAACACACAACATACAATTATTCAAATGGTTTTATATTAAAACGAAATACAGTGTGGAAACCACTTATGGAATAAAATTCTTAATGTCATTATTTTAAAAAATTATAAAAAATGCCGAGACACGTCAACTTTTGAAGTTGAGTTGTGCGTTATGTGAACATTAATTTATATGTACAGAGTGATTCACGTAAGTATGCCATAGTCGGTGTTTTTTTTTTAATGAAACACCCTGTATATTTGCATATTTTTGAAATCCTCTTGATGAACCGATTCTAACAAACTAAATAGTGTATGGTCAATTATGAATTATACAAGGTGAAATTTTTATTTATACAGTTATTAAACACATGTACATAAAATATTTGATTTTAATACATTGAAATAAATGCTCAAAATGTTCTCCACCTAGTTGTTGGCAATAGCACAGTCTCCTATAGAACTCCTCCTTAACTTTGTTTGAAGTTTAAGGTAGAATATTCCGTATTCCTGTAGTTATCCTGTCTTTGAGGTCTACAATGCTAGTTGGTTAGGTTGCATATATTTTGTTCTTGAGATAACCCCACAGAAAAAATCTAACGGCGTAAGGTCTGGCGATCTAGCTGGCCACTCAATAGTACCTCTTCGTCCAATCCATTTATTGGGGAAGATTTCATCTGAATGGGATCTTACCATTAAAGCAGGAAGTGATTCTCAACCTCACCCCTTCACATATGGTGGTGGAAAGTGTTGCAGAAAGAACAAGATACAGACTAAGTAGAGAGGGAATCATTATGAAAAAAACACCTCCCCACTTCTTAGAAATCAGACAACCTGGGACATGCCACAAGACGGTATGATGAAAAAATATAACTTACGGAAATGAGCAACAAGAAGGAATGGGGTCCAAATACCATTACCAGACTTGAAAAAAATGCCATTCAATGGTACACAGACGGCTCAAAAGCAATAGAAGGAACTGGGATAGGAGTGTTCGTGCCAGGAACCAAACACTCTGAAAGCTTGGGAAAAACCCCAAGTATCTTTCAAGCGGAAATCCACGCCATAAGAAAGTGCGCCTAGTTCAATATTGATAAAGGATACAGAAGACAAAGGATTATCATAATGTCGGATAGTCAAGCAGCCATTAAGGCACTGAGCTCTTGTGTAATCAGTTCCAAAATGGTGTGGAAATGCTTAGACAAACTCAATGAACTAGGCGAGAACAACATAGTCACCTTACTATGGATTCCAGGACACACTGGAATAGAAGGAAATGAAATAGCAGATGAACTAGCAAAGAGGGGGACTGAAATACCTTTCTTGGGGCCCGAACCCTTTTGCGGAATCAGCCCCAATGTAATATTGGAAGAAATAAGTAAAGCCGAGAAAAAGAGATCTGATCATTGGAAAGATCTAGTAGGGCTTATACAATCAAAGACTCTTCTGGGTGACTACAACCTGTTGAGATCAAGAGAATGCATAAGTCAAAGTAAAACTGCGCTAAGAGTTTTGACAGGGATCCTAACGGGACATTGTCGCCTGAATGGGCACCTGAAAAAGCTCAAAATAGTGGAGGAAGAAGAATGCAGATTTTGTGGAATGGAAGAAGAAACCTCCATCCACATACTTTCCAACTGCACAGCACTCCAGAATCCTAGAGCACAGCACCTGGGAGATTACTGGATAGAAGAGGAACATTTGCCTAAGTTGAAGCCTGCAGACATCCTAAAATTCCTCCGGGATATAGGACTAAAGGAACTACTAGTTTCTGAGGCTCTCCTCAGAAACTGAGTAGAAGTAAGGGGGCACAATAGATCTTTTAGGTCTCAGTGAATGTCACCCCAAAAATCACACAAACATACACATAACATTAAAGCATAATGGGGTGTTGCCCCGTCTTGCTGGAACCAAACATTTTCATTCGGTAAGCTAGGATCTATTGCGTTGGGATATGAGTTTGCCAACGCAGGAATATCTTATCACACAAATATATTTAGTACTTATAGTCCTGTGTCCTTTGTCAATCATATTAATAATTTAGAATGGAAGTTGAAGGAAATATCCCAAATAATTTTCTAGATTTAAAAATTCAGAGTCATAATATGCTTGATTTTTCAATTTACAGAAAACCAACCAATCATTTTATCTCATGTCACATAAATTAGCAGCATATAATTCAATTTATGTCATACTAGTTCATTATTGTGTTTTTATTGCTTAGCTACCAACTATCTAATGTCGTACTTTATGCCCGTGCGGGCATAAAGCAGAGAAATAATTTTTTCTCCGATTGGCAGCAAATATTAATTTTGCTGACACATATCAATCAGCAAAGTATTACTTTTCCTGCCTAGGCAGCAAAGTGATTATACTCAATTGGAATAAAACATTTGACGTGAACATTTATTAGCAATTATTACATAACACTTTTAACAAGAATTTAAAAACATGTTTAGTTGTTATTAACATTGATGGTAAAATTACTACAATTTTGAACGAATATGTCACATTTCTTTCCTCAGATAATTTGCAAATACAATATCCTCCTATATAATTATGAACAATCTGAGAAAAAATTATATGTTCAACTCGGCAGCAAAGTAGATTGACTGCCTTAGCTGAATTACTACTCGGCTACTACTTTGCTGCCTAGTTAAACAAATAACTATTTTGTTCAACTTATTTAATAACCATGTCGTAAGCTTCTTTACACTTTTTTGGCAACAGATTTACAGTTGCTCTCTTTGCTTTTCCAATAATTTAATCAAAAATTCTAAAATCTTCGTTCATTTCGACTTCTAACTTTGACACATATAAAATTTATTGTGATATTGTGACATTTACGTTTGTCAACATTCACCTATTAATTCAAACCGGATTTTTCAAAACACTGATTTGTATTGAGATTGGATTGCAATAACGAACTAGTATGACATAAAAGTAAAATAACTATTTGTACATAGAGCAATTTCAGTTCCTATGAACAAATATAATTTTGATAA
>CAJUYI010000514.1:0-29228 GCA_910591695.1 Galerucella pusilla
AGTTATCGACATCTTTTTATTGCCTTTTTTGTTTCTTAAATACATCTAATTTTTTACCACAGTAAGAAAAATAACTGGGTTTAATTAAATCATTTGATATACAGGGGGTCCAAGACTTTTGACGTTCAGTGATACACAGGGGGTTGCATTTAAAATAAGTAGGTAAGTTGGTATTGGCTACTGTCGCATGACACACCCTATATATTTTTGTTTTTGAAAATACGTAGAATAGAATGGTACATTTTAATAAATCACTTGAATATCTCCTATATGATGCAAAATATAATTCAAATTTCTTAAGTTCGACTCTGTAGCACATTTGCATCTTTTACTTGATGGTTTTCTACACAATGGTATTAAACCAGATAGTTTATTGCAGTTGATAAGCCAATACCATTTAGCGTGAAACTTGTTATACCAGATGTGACAATTAACGTGCTCCCCGAACACGTCCATAAAATGAGATGCCGGCATCTCATAGGTATTCACTTCGGATGTCAAAATTGTTATTTTAAAAGCGACACAGACGTTAAAAAATTTGAGATCTTCAAAAGTGATTATTTCTTGAATAACTTTTTGGTGATTTTTTGTGAACTGTAGATGAATTCTTCAGTAGCAATACTGTCACAGAAATTTTTTTGATGCAGAGTAAATTTAGAAAATATACGCGGCTACAATTGTAAAAATGTTTCATACCCAAAAATTTGAAACACCCTGTAAGCAGCGACTACAACAAGGGTTGACAGTTGACGGAAATATTCTTGCATTTGAAGCTACTGCGCAGGAAACTCAAAAAGTTACTGAGCAGAGTAAACTAAATATTTGAAAAATTGAGAAAAAAGTTCAATAAAAGAATAAATACTTACTCCCATAAGCATTATCCAGCTATTTTTGATGGCTCCATAGCATCCTAAGAAGCTGATGATAAATATCAACGATCCAGTAGCAATCAACAGATTTGGAAGTGAAAAATATTGACTGTTCAGGAAAAAGTTATATTGGGTGTAATAAGCATGTATAGATGCCCCGACTGATATTAAGACTATACCAGTTATCTGAAACAAAATTAACATTAAAAATACACTGGTCACCAAAAATTAATTTTTTATCCTACACTATGAGATAGTTGAATTTTACCAGCTTTACGGAGCCGAGAAAGTTACATTTTCTACGGATAGCCGAGAAATAGTTATTTTCCTAACATGTGCCGAAAGTGATACTTTCCCGCACGCGACTGCAGTTGACCCGAACGACGCGAAGCGGAGTTCGGGCAAGCGGTCAAGGGCCGGAAAGACACTTTACGCATGAGTTAGGAACATTATTTTTTCTACGACCGTATATACAAAAAAGTATATCAACCCATTTTTCAAAAGTTATTTTATTTCAAAATACATATTATTTATACAAAACTTTAACCAAAAGCTATTATTATAATTATAAATTATTATTATGAATATTAATATTAGAAACACAATTTGTTGCATTCTGTAAATTACTTAAAATTGCCGGTCCAGTGGGGTTATTTGGTGTTAACTGGCAAGTAGATGACGTTGATGAGGATGGCATCGGTTTCAGGTCACATAAAGATGACGATGAAGGTGACGGCAACAGTTTTAAGTAATTTGTAGATGAAAGAATTTTATTTGATATATTTTTCTAATATCAAACCCGGGTGATAGGATAGTTGTTTTATGACACTACTTTAAAGAATGTACAGGGTTATATCCAATATCTTCATTATATATTTATATTTTCAAAAAATTAAAAATGCAACAAAAAGCTAGAAAAGATGTAGATTTTATTTGATGGACTCTTTATTCACCTGTTGTAACAATAGTTTTAACTTCCGAAGTAAAGAACTATCTAATAAGGTCAAAATTTGTATAATTTTACTTTCCCGCACTAGTGCGAGAAAGTGACACTTTCAAATCTAAAATGCGTACAGGAAAGTGGGTTAAAACGCACGGTCGTAGAAAAAGAAATTTCACGTTTTCACGCTAGCTGGCGCCCTAATTGACAAATAAACACCACCATTAAACGCCAGTATGGAAATAAATTGTTAGAAGTTGTTAATGTCAATAAAATAAATGTCGCTAATAATAGTTATTTATGATATGAGTGTTAAAAGTGAGGTTTTATTTTGTGAGTGAAAACGTTTGTGAAATGAGCGGAGCGAATTGAACAATTTCACGAACAAAATAAAATCACTTTTAACACAAATACCATACAATGTTTTTTGTACAACTTCCCTATTTTGATAATGAAACGAGCGAATTTGCAATGACAATAAATTCAAAATGACTTTTAGTATTCAAATAATCAAAAGATTGTTGTGAATGGCAGACGTTTACATAGCAGCGTGCTAAAAATATTTTTAACACATATTTTTAACAATCGTTTTTAACATTGTTTGCTATCATTAAAAGTGTCACTTTTAATGACAGTTGTACAAAAACTTTTTAACGCTAACAATATAGCGGGGTCTTCTACTATGACTATCAATGAATCTACATCTACTGAAACTGCTAAAATGACGACTACTTTAATAGAAAATATGGCAGACGTAGGGGCAACAGCTTCAACTACTTCCTTTTCTGAACAAGTACAGTTATCAAATTTATCCAAAAAATGAATCTCTTTTGTTAACTGTACTATGCATAATACGGTTTTTAATATCACTTTAAAAAATAATGACTCGCAATAATGAATTTCATATTATAAATAAAATTTTTATATAAAATATTACCAACAATAAAATTATTGTATAGGATAAAAACAGTAATGAATTTCATATTATAAAATAATTTTTTTATAGAAAAATATGTTCCTACGACCACATAGGAAAGTAACGTATATCGCCCTATACAGTACCTCGGAAAGTGGCTTATATCAAACTAGCGTGCGAATTACTTTCCACACATGAGCGGAAAGTAACTTTCCGCACGCCTGCGGATAATCAGTTAAATGTATAATTTCTATTAAGATTGACCACTGTCAAAATGTCAAATATATGATTTTTAATTAGATTTACCTATGTAGGTAACTTAGACTATTGTGTTTAATAGTCTAAAGTAGGTAATATCTAAATTTGAAGCGATCTATTTGAAGAGCGAAATTTTTTCATTTTCTTGATTAAAAATAATTTAGGACACGGTCGAACCCGCGTACTCATCATCGTCAGAAATCCGACGCTATATACCAACTAATCCAAACCAACATTTATAATGTATGGAAAATGTAATCATTTTGATGGGTATTTATTATATGACAAATTATGAGAAGTGTCAAAAAAGTATTCACAAATTGCAGCAATAATAATTTCACTTTCAATTTCTATAATTATCCAACCAATTAATAATAGGCATGATGACAGTCACTAAGAATCACTGAAATATTGATTTGATACCTACCTATCTATAACTACTTAAATTTTTGTTACTAATGATAGTTATCGTTACTTTTTGAAATCATTTATGTTGACTTTAATTGTAACATTTTGTGTACCTAAGTATTTAAATCAGATGTTGATTACACATTATTTGGTGAAATTATCACGTGGTCGTAGAAAAATACTGTACATTAGATACTTACTTGTGCGAAAGTGATTTTTCATACTCGTGTGAAAATTGTCACTTTCCGCAAACGTTATGTAATATAGGTACTATTTTCTGCAGCCGTCCCGAAAATAGAACTTTCGGTATAATTTATTAAATCGAAAATGGAGCTTTACACAAATCGTACCGAAAGTAGCTATTTTCGGAATGTTTTGTTTTACTTTCGGGGCGATTTTTTACTTTCGAAATAATTTTCAATATCTATGTAGGCGGCCTTAGCAATGACATTTACGGAATTTTTATTATGACATCGCTTGTCAAAATAAATTTGTTGATAGTTCAACTGTATTTTCAATTTTCGATCCAGAAATGGAAATCGACAGCGAAAGTGACGAGGAAATAATTATTCCACATGAAATCAGTGAAGCTGCTAACTGTTATAATTGTATAATTAATGTACATAAGTAATATTTATAGTATCTATCCCTATTATTTTTTAATATTTTATCTACTAACGGCTGCAGAAAAAATATTGTGTGATTTTACGGGTTTCGCAGGCCTCAAATTATATGCTACTGCCTACTCATCCCGTAGAATATCACTTTCGGGACTTGTTACGTAAATAACTATTTTCTGTACCTACATTCCTCTTACGATCCCACTAACACATCCGAATCTTCAACTATGAGTTTCAAATCACCTTTCGTCGGAAACTATCTTTTCCATTTCCTATATTCGTCATCCGTCGGCGATGATGGCCACAATACTAATTGAGTCTGCAGCTCTGACAAATTGACACCCTTGCAACGTTACCCGAGTTACCTCGTATGACAAATTGGCATCCTAAGAGATTACACATTAATACAGCAAGAACAAAACGAATAGGATTATTATATTTGGCTGGAGTTAGTCAAAGCAAGGGAGGGTGCCGCTCGTGTTTCTATCGGACCAGAACCATCAATAAGTTTTGCCAAACAAACACTAAATACCTGGACAGCAAGAAGAGCTTTAGACTTCTGGCATAATTTACCAGGATTGACTCATTCAAAGGCTATTATTCATCCTTCGAAGAATGTCTCCAAACAAATGTTAGACTATAGCAGGCATGACTTACGTTGTCTAACAGGCCTTTTAACAGGCCACTGTCATTTGAATCATCATATGCTTAAACTTGGTTTGTCGGAAGATCCGATTTGCCGTATTTGTCTGGAAGATGATGAAACAGCAGAGCATATAATTTGAGCCTGTCCCGCCGCGGCTCGAATCAGGTATATGATGTTTGGCAGGGTCTCTCTCTCGCCCTCGGACCTGAAATATCATTCACCAAATAAACTAAACGGTTTTGTTAAGAAGCTGAATTTGTTTGGTGAAATCTGAATAGGTGTGAACCACATAGACTCTTGCGAGTCGCAGTGGAGGGTCTTATAGACTCAGTCACCACAAACCTAGCCTAACCTAGTTAAAGCAGCTTAGAACTGTGCTACATACCAGGAGCATGGAAAAGTGTATAGTCAGACAACTTTATGCCAAAAGCTGGAAAAAGGGACTCAACAGATCCAAAATCTCTCAAACCAACTAGCCTAATATAGCTTGCACTTAAAACGATGGAGAAAGCGATTGACAATAATTATAATAGAACCGAAATTCTAGATAATATATATTCTCTACTCCCATCAACATGCCTACCAAGTAAGAGTATGTTAGTTCTTAGACACAAAAGGAGCTTTCGACAATATTCCAAAATAATCTAATGTAGGCAGGTGGAAATGAACATCAAAACTTTTGTTTGCAGACAAGAAGTCGAGTATCTAGTTCTGACTCTAGATAGTGAACTCCTGTGGGAAATACGAAAAGGAGATAAAGACAAAGCAAAAATAACTTTGACTTTCAAAACAAAAGATAGTTATTCATAACTCGTCTAATTGGATAAAAGATTAGATAAAACGTTGTAGTCTTAATTAATTCACATATATGTATAAGGGCCGGTTTTACAAGAGAGATTTATACTAGGTATAGTTATACTGGGTATAAAGTTATACCAAAATTTATACCTAGAATAAAATTAGTTGGTTTTACGATGCTTTTTTACACCGGTATAGCAATTCTTACTCCAAGAATTGCTGTACCGGTGTAAAAAAGCATCGTAAAACCAACCAGTTTTGAACTAGGTATAAATTCTGGTATAACTTTATACCCAGAATAACTATACCTAGTATAAATCTCTATTGTAAAACCGGCCCTAAGTGATTTTGAGTCGATATTTCTAAGCATCAAGAGAGTTATCAAAAAGCAATTTATGTAGCGAAACATTTCCATGCCTTACCCTTTGTTCAAAATTAACAACAAAAATGTTGATGCATGAATAATGATAAAAATTCGGAATGCAGGGTTTTTTGGAAAGAGAAATCGGCTGAAATAGTTCGTGTTTTGATCAAATCATTCTTTCGCCTTCAAACAGAGTCATGGAATTTTGAAAAAAGCTTGTTTCAAATGCATCGATTATTGCCCTGTTCAGATCCTCAAGCTCATTTTCCAGGTCGAGATGGTGCTTAGCCCTTCCTTTCCTCTGGGTATGTGCTAGATTTCTTTTCAGACAGGTGTTATAGTTGTCCCAATCTGTTTTTCTTGGTTTTCTGCTAAGGCCTACACCTCAGGTACCTATGTCTAGTTCGAACTTGAATGTTATGATAATTGATAATATGATCGGAGATGGTTCACTCCAATCTTAGATCCTGCCTGCATTGCCAGTGTGACATCTAAAACTTCTTGTACCTTACACTTGTTTTCCTCTGATAAACGCACCTTGTTTACAATTCGAAAAACGTGTAAAAAATAAAAAATTTAACCTATCAGTCGTTAGTTTTACGAGTGGTTAGTAGGTATAATGATTATTTTATTTACAATTTTCTACAATTCTATATAAATAAGTGACTTTAATCAACATTATGTTTGATAATAAACAAACTAACAATAGGCTGGTAAAATATTTTAAATATTCTTATCTGACAAACACATAACAAGCTTATAATAATAATTTGTTTGCTTCACAGCAGGGGCCCGATTTATGAAGAAAATTAATTAATATAAGTAGGTATATGGGAAGGAGACTTGTTTTCAGCATTCGAAGTAAAAAGAACAGAATGTAACAACAATACAATATTTCTATAGCACGTTAAATAACATGAATAGAAACACAAATTCACTACTTTTTTCTCTAAATTTTAGTCAGAATTTGAAAACGGTTACTTAAAGTCAACACTTACTAAACAACATAAAAAAATTGGCCTTTTCGTTTTGTTTTTCTTGAAAAATGTATAAAATGAGCGCATCAAATTGCTTATATCTAAAAATAGACTGGAAACCCATAAAGATATTTTTTTAAATTCATTAATTTGTAAAGTCAAGGTCGTTTAAACAGTCACCTAGCGTTGTTTACTGCTAATATCTAATAAAACATTAGTAGAAACTCGTTCGATTTTCGTTACTCCGACTGTGTACGAGGGGTGCATTATAGATTAATGCGAATTTTTGTTATGGATGCAAAACTAATGGAGGGAAAAACCAAAGATATGGCGATCGTAGGCCGTAAGTAGTGAGTCAAGTGCTTTTTGCCTTTCTCACCGGAAAACCAATCATATGAACACCAAAAATAGAAAGGAAAGTATTGTCAAAGTATATAGACTTTGGTATTGTTTAGCAGCAAGTGCGGAAAATTCATAGCGCCACGATTTTTGAAAAATTTTACAAGACGTGAAAGGTAATATGTATTTGTGAATCAAAAAAAGGGTAGAATTATATCATGATATTAATCCTTATACAACTAAGGAATGTCAAAATCAAGGTAGATTATGTACACGTAAATTCTCCTTTAAATTATTCAAATCGGAGCTTTGGTTTAGAAGTTACCAAAGGTATAAAAATGATAATAGTAAGAAAATGCCACATGGCTTAAAGCACAGGAAACATCTCCGAACGAAGCCATGGCATATCAATAGTAATTTATACAACACGTATTTTTATCGATGTTAAAATTTAGATTATGTGTTATTTAACGGCAAAAGAAGCATTATAAATGAGAAATCGATTTTTATGAGTAGAAATAGAAATATGTGAATAAACCTAATGATGTCTATAGTATAATACATACACACCACAATCGCATTAAATTATTACTTTGTAATATATTATTTACCAAACCTACACGCAAGCTTCAATCCACGCAATTTGACGCACAAGTTTTTAACTTTAACTATTGGCCATCGTAGAAACCATATTTTAAAACCGTCAGTGTGATATTAAATTTTATTAAATTACTTACGTTGAGACATAATTAAAAAGTCATAAACAGTAGTAAATATTATGTGGTAATTAGACCGGTAAAATAAAATTCGAAAAATCTATCTAACATCAAATTTATGAACCTCTAATCATTTTCCTAAATTTTCGAGTCGAGTAAATTCCGGTGGAGCTAGCGACGCAGCTTGCTAATAATACAGGATACTTCCTGTAATCGTACATTCAAAATAAATGTGAATGCGCCAATAGGTGTGCAGTGCGTCATAAAATTGCCCGTATCTCTTAAACCGTTAATGTTATCGAGATGTCACAAGAGGACTTGATATCTCTAAAAATGTTCACAAAATCCAATTGTTGCATTTATAACTGAAAAAAAGTTTTACTTAACAAAAAAATGGCGCATCCATCATTAAACTTAGTCGGTACCGGAGTTCACAAGTATGTATGTTGTAGACTTGTATATCACGCCAAAAATTCGGATATCGATTGATTAATGAGCAATGTAGAATTTTAATATTTAGTTTAAATAAAATCAGTACTTACTATATTCTGCTTTTTTAATATTATAAGACCACTAAGGCTCAACTCGAGTTATATCTTAACAAGACTAATGGTCGCGTTCATCACAACGTAGCGCTACCGAAGCGATCATCAATTTCCTGCTGAACGCGTGTTTTGTTAACTGATCAGATTGAGCGATGTGGTATCAGTCGCCATTTTTTCAATCAGAATTAAAATACGCTACACGCTACCGATTGATGATGCATTAACTGTCATTTATGACATATGTTGGAAAAATATTATAAATATCTTTGTTTGGAGATATTTTAGTTTGTATATTAGTGATAATTTTTTACTGGATATAGTAACCTATCAAATCATTTAATTTCAAGTCATGTGTCAAATTTCATCAAATCACCGCTGTATTACAGCGATAATATCTTACATGTGGTGTTTTCAGTTTGGTGTTTACTTTTTATTAAACATTAATTAAACGTCAAACTGACAAAATTTCGCGAAGATTAGGTATTGCATCTAACGGTTCAATTAATTTACCAATTGTACTTTTCACAACTGTAGTTTTAAATAAAAATGAATACTATTCGATTAAAATTGATAAAGTTTGTATTGAAAATTATTAAACATCAGATTGGCAATCAATTTTTTGAAAGCTACAAAGTAAAAAATTATCTTATCGAATACTCCTCGGGTCTTGATAAATACTCAAAATTTTGTCGTAGAGAATCCTTCAAGTGTGTTGCTCAAAGATAATAGCCCTCGGCCTGCGGCCTTGGGCTATTATCAAGCAACACGCTTTCAGCATTCTCTATGACAAAATTATCTCGGTATTATCAAGACCCTAGTGGTATTACTACTGAAAATGAGTGAACACTGGAGGTGACCTATTATTTCATTAATAAATTGTATAGTTTGTCAGGAAACTCAACTCTTCGTGGTATACTTCAAAGTGGGGAGTTCAATTTATTGTAATTAAATCCCATTTTTTAATGATTAGAAGTAATACCTGTTTCATAATTGTCGTATATATCAAATAAAATTGAGTTGTTGTTGTTGTATTCATTGATATTTGACATATTATGTCGATGGTTTTATTAGCACGTTCAGCAGAAATACGAACTGATGGATCACTCTAAAAATCGCTACCTGATCAACTTTGTTGGGATGAACGCGACCACGAAATTACATTTTCTTTCAAGCATAATGACAACCTTTTGACTTATTTACAGAATGAAGATTTTGGGAAATATATCGAGTTATGTCTTTTAGCCTAATTGCTTTACAGTATTTCAATGAGTTAAATTTCAAAATTTTCAAAAAAATGCCAATTTTTCGGAAAATAAGTAAGGAAATGGATTACGACAAAAAAAATACATTATGCAGACCAAATATCAAAATATTAAATTGTTCTAGAATTTGTAAATCGAAAATTTTATACAATATTAGTTTGTCGCCTCTCCTGAAAAGTATGAAAAGCTGAGTTATGCCCTTTAGCAATAGTGCCACCGAACTGTCAAAAGGCGTCGCCATTTTATTCAAAATTTACCATTTGAAAACATTCGATATTGCCACGAAAAGCCCAAAGGGCTAAGTATCTATTGATTATAACTGAAAAATAGACTTTTAATTATCAACAATATATTAATAATGATTAAACGTTAGTTCTGTAATGTGCTACTTTCATTGTTAATAGAGATGGAGGAGATGAAAGTTTACCAAGCACCTCCAATAATGTAACTGTTGTTTCTTATGCTTCAACAAGCAAAGGAAGCGAAGGAAGGAAGCTCCGCGGCATCGTAACTTTTCCATTCGTACGTAAAATGCTTCTTACCACACACGTTACATAATATACTATTTTCTCCGATCGTGGGAAAAGTGACACTATTTTGACCTATTTTCTGTGCGCAAAGCTCAACATTCCAGAATAGTGGGCAGTTGCTGAGCAATTAGAAAATAACAGTGCGGTAATATTCTTACCGCACTACTGTAGCGGGCGGTAATGTTACAAATGGATTATTACAATTAAATGAAACCAAGTATGGCTTAAATTTTTATATTGATAAAGTTTTTATAAAAGAAATAAAAGAAACATCTAATTTATAACGATATTCTTGGACACAAATTACTAGTTGTTAATATTTACATTTATGTACAGTTTGTACAATTTGTAAATTGTACTGGAGGGCTTGAAATAGTATATTGTGCAACAAGTGGGGAAAGTTCAACTTTTCTCACGAGTGAGAAAAGTACTTTCCCAAACTCCTGTGTTAGCGGACTCGTCGCTATGTTCCTTGTCCGGTAATTATCACAGTCGCTTGGGAATATTATGCTTTTCCCACTAATTATACAATATACTAATTCCAGAATCCATTCAATAATAATTTATACTACATGAAAGGTCAGTTTCTTAGATCGTGAAAAGAACTATACGCTTAACGTTGCTGTCAAATTGGAAAACATGTACAGTGCGGCCACTACTGGATTATTTTTCAATCTTTAGAAAAAACATGCTAATAACAGATTATTATTATTATTTATTAGATTACTTTATATTTATTTTAATAAGAAAATTTCTTCAATCAAATTGTCTCGTTTTAAAATGATTTCGTCTATTTAAAGAATTTTAAATTGATTTTGTTCTTAATTTGTCTGTCAAGTTTTAATTTCATAATGTTTAATATCAATTGGGAAATGTTAATTCACAATTTGATTGTATTTTCTCGATTTGAAGTAAATTCCTAAACTAAAGTTCTATTTATTATGTTGAAACGATTCAAATAAAAAAGTTACGTTACTGCAAAGTATTTGATATTGTCACCTGAAGGGGAAGAGTAAATGTAATAATTATTTTATTCTTCGGTGCCCGTGCTTCGTTGAGCATTTGTTACCAATACCGACAAGACGACAGTAGCAGAAATAGAATGAATGGCGCCTGTGGTCGTAATTAATTTGTGTAGGTATCGATACATTTTAAAATGCCATTTATGTAATTTAATTTATGGTAATTATTGTATAAAATTATCCATTTTGTAAATGAAGGTAGCTGCTTAATTGGATCAAGACTACTAAATATCTGTTAATATTTTAAAAATTATCTTGGCAGTTAAGCCAGCTGCATTATATCTGTAAAATCGGTTACGTCAATTGTCAAAAAAGTCTAATGTTATCCATACAAAGAGCTAAGATGGTTTAGTTTTCAACACATTCTGATCATATGTTGTGTACTAAAAGTTAGAAGCCGTTTCACATAAGAAGAAGTCACCTGAAGTTTGCCAACTGTCTTGCGCAGAAACCAAAATCAGTCTTGTTTTTATATGTCGCTTCGTAACGACCGTTTCATGCCATTGGCGTTACAAATAACATTTCATGCCGACAGATTTTATTATTGACATTTGTGGTTGTGCTTGAAGCAATCATTTACTGACGAATATTCTTGATTTTTTAATATTTTATCTAAACTCACCGGCACGAAAAACGGAGCAGTTGAATTTTTTTAAACAAACTTCAAATTTTAATGCTTTGTGATGTTTTATTGTTATAATATCTTACACACAAATAAAATAACACGTTTAAAATATTTTTTAACAACAATTGAACCTTTATTTGAAGTAAAAAAGTTTATTTGAGAATAATAAACCCCATAGATCTTATTACTTGGCCGTAAAGTGCAAGAGCATAGTTGGCCATGAATTTTGAGAAAAGTGACAGATCCAACTTGACAGATACGTGTTAAATTTGTGCTGCGTTTATTTAATCTATAGTGATACATTTATTTAATTTAAAAAATATGTCTGTTAATAACGAAACAGCGGCTGCTATTGTTGCGTTGCTTCAAGATGGCAGGAGTGAACGATATGTTGCCCGACAGTATAATGTATCCAATAGCACTGTACACCGTATTTTTACACGTTTTTTGGAAACTGTAGCTTACAATAGACGACCTGGAACTGGTCCTCAGCGCAGAACTAGCGCTCGTTATGATCGTTTTATCACCTTACAAGTCTACGAAATCGTCATGCTACAGCTGTTGAAATCAGAAATCAACTTCAGTACGTCCGGTAAACTAATGTAAGCGAGCGGACAGTTAGGTGAAGAATCAGGGAAGCCAACCTAACCAGTCGTAGACCTGCAACAGGCCCAGAACGTCTTAGGCATCATCGTGTTGCACGACTTCAGTTCGCCAGAATTCATGAGCACTGGGGTGAAAATGAATGGGGGCACGTTTTATTTACTGACGAGTCCAGATTTAGCTTACGGTCTCCAGATGGCCGTGAGAGAGTATGGCGAAGGCCACACGAGCGTTTTGCTGAATGTACCTTCAGCACTAGGGTAGTATATCAAGGGGGATCCGTTATGGTGTGGGCCGGAATTTCTCTGGAGGCACACACAGAATTGTACATCCTTCCGAGAGGCTTCTTAACTGCTGCCAGGTACATTGAGGACGTTCTCCAAGATTTTGTTGTCCCTTATGTTAATTTTATTGGAAATGACTTTCTTCTTATGCATGATAACGCAAGACCTCATACTGCGAGAATCACTCAACAATATTTAATTCTTGTCATGAACTGGCCAGCGTTAAGCCCAGATACCAACCCCATAGAACATGTTTGGGACATGCTTGGGCGAAGAATGCGAAGTCGTGTTCCTGCTCCTTTAACTTTAAATCAGCTGCGACAAGCTCTTTTAGAGGAATGGGAACTTATTCCACAAGCTGACATTCGGCACTTGATTTTAGGCATGCCAAGAAGGATACAGGCATTAATTCGAGCACGTGGGGGCAACACCCGTTATTTATAATGCGGCTCCAAAGTTTGGGATAGCAAGTCGTTTCAGTTTTGAATAATTTAAAGTCGTTATGACACATCAGAAATTTATTTTCGTTCTGGTTTTTTAAATTGTTACAAAAAGTTTTTTGTTCTTGTTTTTTAAATTGTTCGGAACACTTTTTTTTCTTCAAATAAAGGTTCAATTGTTGTTAAGAAATATTTTAAACATGTCATTTTATTTGTGTGTTAGATTTTATAATAATAAAACATCACAAAGCATTAAAATTTGAAGTTTGTTTAAAAAAATTCAACTGCTCCGTTTTTCGTGCCGGTGAGTGTAGTTTATCTATAAGTGTTTGTTTTATTTGATCTAAAACCATTCCTCCTAAAAAAGTTGTTCGGTGTTAAAAGAAGTATTCTTCACATTCAAGGCATACAAAGCCGGAAGCATACAGAAGAAGAGACGGAGAATTTGATGAAGATCAGCGGAGCTACAAAAATTCTCTAAGGATGTATGTTCAATATTTTAAGGCGAAAGCGAAGACCCACAAACTATATAAAACACGATAACCAAGGACCAAATTTTTGACGTTAAAACTGGAGTCAAAATTGATCAATAGTAAATAAGATTTTCTCAAACTGACTGATCGTTTCACAGGCGTCGCTAAATAACAAAATTTGGTCCAATTCATGTATCGTCGTCATAAATGGAGTCAAGTTTGACAAATCATTGGATCGTGAAACGCCTGCTTAAGGAATCGTCCCATAATCTACGCAATTTGGTCCAGGACCGTTCCAAATTGCACTTCAATTATTAAAATTATTAAAAGAGTTTCCGTCCCCAAAAGAGTGTTTCAGATCTTCACTCTTTGTTAGTTCTTCTTCAATTCAATTTCTTTTCATTGTAATGTGTCTAGGAGACACTGGGACTTTTTCATCTTCTGTCAAATGCTTCTTCTAGTTTCTTATAATCAAAAAAAGCATTCAACACAGTTGAAAGAATTTAATAAAGAAGACTGTATCTACTATACAGCTATTATTAGCAAACATAAAACAACTTAGGGAGAAGATCTACGGGTCATTATGAAAATGTACCTTTATTACCTTTTTTCTTCATTAATTTCGATATCTTCAATAACGAATACATGTTTTGTCACGTATCGCCTCGACTATAACCATTCCTTTTACCCGCGCCCCGTACTATGCGTTATTCGAAAATGTGACTTAACCTAGCTTCATTGCTTTTGTGTATCTTGTGAGTTTTCAATTAAATTTATGTGATATGGCTTTAGTCATATCCGGTAGTTTTTGTATTATTATTATTCAAATAAGTGATAAGTACACAACAAACATTTACATAACCTTTAACTGCAAAATAGATAAACTCTGGGCATGCCCGGCATGTTAATAATTATTAAGCGATATTTCATATTTCATTTCATATAAAAAGAAGCCACGTGAAGTTTGCCAACTGTCTTGCACAGAAATCAAAATCGGTCTTGTTTATCTATGTCGCCTCGTAACGACAATTACATGCCATTGGCGTTACAAACGACCACCGCCAATCGTTGATTGAAATTATAAATATTCTAACAGTACCAAGTACCTATTTTCATATACCGGTGTCTATTGTACGTGAAAATACTTCGAAAAGCTTCAAATAATTTCCAAATAAGTTGAAATCGAATGTTAAATTTAAAATATGGCACAGGTTTTGACAACAAGTTCGGGCATACGACTGCAACTTCAAGTGGCTTCTTCTTACGTGAAACGGAGTCTACCACCTGTCGTTAGGCTCCGTAAATTAAGGTTGGCGGTAACGTTATTCGAAGAATCGACTCGCGCATAGGTTAAATGTCAAAATAACATACACATTACACACTAATACGGCCTGACGCTATTTAAGTTATCGATATCTCTCTATTAAGATAACTTTCCGTAGAAACGCATCTAAAAAGATATTTACAGTAATTGGTACATTTTTGACTGGGTCAAGGTGACGTTTTTTCTTTTTAGTAGTTAATTTGGATTGTTTAGTCTGCGTTAAATGTAATTGATGAGGTCACTTATAAAGATCTACGAACTAAAAATAACAAATCTGAACTGGAATACCTACATAATACGCAGTGTTATAAAAATTAGAATGGATTTTTGCCATCTTCTGGTTACTTTTTAACATCATGACCTATTCGGTCGCAGAAGGTTAACACATGCGTGTACCTATGTTATCTCTAGTTAACAGTGACTACAGTGAGTAAAAAGATATTAGTTATTAACAGAGCTGGGTTCGTTACTAAAATAAGTTGCCCGTTATTTAATCGATACCCTTATTTTTTGAGAAAGTAACGAAGTATTCGTGGTATTATAAATATGGGTCATTGACATTGACTTAAGAAACACTTTACCTAGTATAGTCACTTTTTTACCGACCATAGGACTTGAAATGCATGGTCATAGCTGTGCCGATATAGCACGCTCCCATCCCTAAAGGAATAAGTGAACGGAAAATCACGAAGGAAAATTGTCATGAAAATTTATAGACCGTTCCCATTTGTACCGTCAACTTGTATCCTCTTATTTTCGATCTCCAGCTACTTTAATTGACTAATAATGTAATATGTATGTTCCATTTGAATTAAAAATGTAACAAAGATTGGATTAGAAAGTTCTAGCGATAAATTGAGTGTTCGTCGGAAATTTTAGCAGTACCCACTTAAACGTTATTTTTACCTACCTTGTAGCAGAAAACACCTAATTTTCTTGCATCCTACATATTTTTAATTTAATTATTTATACTAATGTTCGGAGTTTTGAGCAGTGGTTGTTTGAATATCACTAGAAGTGAGGGTGGAAAAGTACGACTTTGATCCCTGCAATGAGGCCAGGAAATGTATACTTTTTATAGAGGTAGGCGGAAAAAACTTTTTTGCGCGATCGATTTTTTGTGTGTTTATTTACAGCATTGGTTGTCAGGACGGTAGGTTGTGTTTACTAACAAGCTGACCGCTGAATGGACGAAACAGCTAAAGATGGAACACAGAGAGATCGCACTATGAGGCAGACATAGGTTTTGGCGCAACCCCGGAAGGGATCCTAAAGTCCATGCTTAGCTCTGAGGATGCATGGAGAAAAGCAGGGAGCTACATAAGAAGTGTGATGAGGCAGAATGAGCTGGAAGAGAGAGAAGTCCAGAAAGAGGAAAAAAGACGGGACATAATGTAAGAATCAAAGAACAACAAATGTCTTAAGAGGCACAGATTGTGGAGCACGTCGCCGGCCGCATTGGATTTCGACGATTCCTGGTGACTGGACAAGGTTTTTAGTGGGTATGCCAGCTTGCTGGAGAATCCCACGACTACCCTGATGCTATGGACCACCAAGCGAAGGGTGTACACTGTACAGGGTTAGTCATTATAAATTACCCACCCCCTATCATCGTTATTATTACTTTTAGAAAAAAAGTCTCGTATAAAAGTTGTTTGGTTACAGCTGAATTTTCAAAATATTCTAACAAAAGTTCAGTAGCGTGCAAATTTAAGGGGATACAAAAAGTAATAGTTCTTTTTTAAATGGGACACCTTGTATATTTTCACATTTTTGGAATGGTCTTTTTTTCTGATTTCAAAAATATATAATATGTTACCCCTACCTTGTACCGTTTTTGAGTTATGAAATATTGTAAATCTTAGTTTTAGTAATTACTGTAAATATGAAAAAGATAATTTATTAAAGTAAGCTATGAAAATGACACCTAATATGTTTGATAATTGACATTTTTCATATAAAGTAATTATAGTTATCATTTTTATAGCTTACTTTAATAGATTATCTTTTTCATATTTATAGTAATTACTAAAACTAAGATTTACAACATTTCATAACTCAAACACGGTACAAGGTAGTGGTAACATATTATATATTTTTGAAATCAGAAAAAAAGTCCATTCCAAAAATGTGAAAATATAAAGGGTATCCCATTTAAAAAAGAACTATTACTTTTTGTATCCCCTTAAATACGCACGCTACTGAATTTTTGATAGAATATTAAGAAAATTCAGCTGTAACCAAACAACTTTTATGAAAGACTTTTTTTTCTAAAAGTTATAATAACGATGTTAGGGGGTGGGTAATTTATAATGAATAACCCTGTACAGAAAGTATTTTCCTCCTACCCAAAAAAAAAGGTTTTGTTTACTGGTTTCTAAAGGTTTGTTCTCACAAGCTTGTGAGAACAGACCTTAAGTCTAACACGTCGGTAAAAGTGATTTACTTACTGTTCAGACGTCGGTAAGTAAATTACTTACCTACGTCTTAGCCCTACATACATTTAAGTGGTCCTAAATAATATATTACTTCATTCATTACACAAAAGGTACAAAAAAAATAAGAAGATTTATATTTTTTTAATGAACAGAACCGAACAGAACAATATAAAAAATAATAAATAGCATAAAAACAATTTCATCAAAATGCAAATTATATATATTATATATATTTTAAACTGATAAATGTCACTCTTGACATTTCGTTCATCTCGAGGAAATTTAAATTATTTATTTATTCAAAATTTATTTCAAAACTATCGCGCAAAAATGGTATAAGCATCTCGTTAAGGGTTATACCGTTGATTGAGGAGTTTGGGAAGATACGCAACCCAAACTCCTCAATCAACGTCAATCAACGGTTATACACCGGCCGGTCTCCAGCAAAATTATAAACTGTCGACCGGTAAACAACCCTTACCGTTCTTACTACTTAGTATATTTATCATTCCAAAAAAATGATGTCGATAGCTTACTCCGTTTTTGAGATAATAGATAATAATCAATGTTTCTCCTTTTTTTAATAAAAAAGGAAGGTTTCTAATGATCATTGAAAAAGGTTGTAATTTTAATTTTCATATGTAGAATGAAGTATCTCATAGATCTGGTTGGGTCTTATCTGGCTATATGCTTATGAAAAACGACACAATTTTAATTGTTTTCTTCTAAAATCCAGGTAAAAATACCGTTTAAGCAATGCTAAAATTTCCCACCAACACAACACCTTATCACTATCACTTTCTAATCCGAAAGCGGTAAACTAAGAGCGGTCCGACTACATTTTCTTTCTTCTTCCTCTCCTGTTAGAGTCTACTGACTGGTTTCATACACTAACATCAATTACTAGAAATGATTTAATTGCTATTGTATTATTATATTCATAGCTAATAAAAAAAATTGATTCTTGTTAAAATTTTATTGCAACATATTGTGCGACTTTGTCCTTGTCTTATAATTTCTCTATACACCATTGGTGTAAACAACATAAACACCTGACGTGTGTTTCTCTCCCTCCCCAAATTCATATTTGAGTACCTACTCTAAAAATTTACAAGAATTTCATGAAAAATATGGTAAGTAGGTAAAACCAAAACTTATATTACAAGCTTATTAAAATTAATTATACTTTCTAACACAACTGTGTTAATTATCTACATTCTAAAAATGTTTCCATCACTATTTCTAATAAATAAAAAATATCTATATGTAATGATGTTTGCGTTTAAAACAAAACTAACAAAAATATGTTAAAATTAATACCAAATCACATTTTTGCAAGGTTATTTAAATAATAATGTTTACATAATAATTCGATAGTCTATGTATGGGTATAATTAGGAATAAATACTTATAGGATGTAGATGTATTATTTTAACTTACCACAAAGAAGAAATTAAATGTAAATATTAAATATTTTATAGTCCTAGAACCGCAACTGAGATTCATTGTCGTAAAATATGTTTTTATTAAACGTTCATAAACTGGTTTTATATCACTTTTACTTCGATCGGCTACCTGCTGTCGCGGCACTTGATTAACTTTAAACCATTTACAAATAAGTACTAATTTTAACTATTATATGGCAAACCATAGATTCACAAGTATTATTAGATAAGAAAGATAAGAAAGTGATAATGTGATAATAATAAAGTGAAATACGTGACTTCCCACTTAGGTACAGTTTACTAGTACCTATTTACAATTTACCTGCGCTCACAACTTTGAATTTTGATCGCGTTCTAAAAACGTGGAATGGGTAATGGGAAATCGATTTGATATTTTTCATTGACCACCACCATTTAAACAGTCGTTTGTCTTGTGTGTTGCATAAGCTTATTTTAGTCAACAATATCCAAGTGTTAGCTAGGCGTTGGCAATACCAACGATTATACACTATAATCGTTGGGCAATACTTCACATCTGCACCTATATCTGGTTGCCTATTTGACCACTATACACCGTTATTTTCTACACCGGAGAATCGTTCCAAATTGTTACACGCTACACCTTTCTGAAAAAGTACAACCTTTTGATTTATTCTGAACTCATGGGTCAATTCTGAGCATATCTGTAAGTTCAATTAGCAAAAATCTGTAATAGTTACAAGGCAATTTACTATATCCTACAGTTTCTGTAAATTATGTGTGACTTCTCAGAATCGACCCATAAATGCTGTTGACGTAATGGAGGATATACAGGGTGGTCCTTAAGTAATTGTACACAGAAGTACAGTACAATCTTCACTTCAAAATATTGCGATTTAAATCAACTAGCCTTAATAAAATGTTGATATTAAGAGATATATAGGGTGATAAACATGAAATTTTAATTTTCGTTTTTTTTACAATAACTTTAACTTTTTTTGACGTATATATGCACAAAAATTTGGGCAAAACTTTTTTGCCCTTTACAATAGCACTACTTTTGTAAAAAATAATTAAAGCCACATTATTACAACAAATAAAAGGTATACTTACTTGTTAGTATCCCCAAATCTTAACGGTTTTGTTATTGTGTGTACCTACGATATTTATTATTTTTAAATCTTAAAAGTACCATACATATTTTTCATGTTAACTGCTACTATACCCTAATACTGTTCATCTTAATCCTAAAAAAATAATTATCGTACACACTACATTTTTCGAATTTTTACAAGTAGCGCTAATGTGAAAGGCAAAAAAGTTTTTTGCGTACATTTATGCCGCATACGTGGCCTATGTGGCGCCCTCTACAAAATACACCCTACCCTGTATCTCTCTTAATATCAACATTTTATTGAGGCTAGTTGGTTTAAATCGCAATATTTTAAAGTGAAGATTGTTCTGTACTTCTATGTACAATTACTTACGGACCACCCTGTATATATGTTGGTTTAAATCGCAATATTTTGAAGTGAAGATTGTACTGTAGGTAATTGTACAATTACCTACTTACGGACCACCCTGAATCGACCATGTATACCTACCAACAGAACTGACAAGCTGAAAATATGAATGACAGACATCCCGAGGATAAACAATCATTTGTATTGTGACTGTGCACAATATATAATTCCTCTGGTCGCTTTCAGACCAGAAAAGTACATCTTATATTAGAATAAATATAATTTTGTACTTTAACTTTGTCAGTTGAATATTTCCAAAATCATAGCTAAATCTAAAATAGGTCTATTGTTCTATCTTCTTCCTCCAATGATTGAATTGTATTTGTGTCTTGAAATATTTTCAATTCAACAAATGAATAGTTTCCATAATTCTAAAATAAATTCACCATTGAAGAACGAGAACCCAGTATAATTTCATTTGGACAATCTCTGTATTACAACTACATAGACAATGATTGTATAAGCAACAAGGGGGTATGCAACGGAGCAGGCATTAATGCATGTTTGATTGCATACCTGTTAGAGAGGTAACTTTCTAGTTGAAAACAGCATCGAACAAATTTAATATTGATTGACCTCTCTACCTTATCGTAGTATTCTATTATTTACATTTCTGGAAATATTATCATTTGAAATGGCGTGGCGTCATCACAGAAAAAAAGTTGGTTACCTTTTACTATTTTTGTGCATATGCCCATATATTAAATAATTTCTCCGTAAATGAAACCAATGGTTGCGTTCAGAAAACATAACTTATAACTCAACTGTTGAGTGAGCGCTCACTGAGCAACGAATGGTTGACGTATGTCTTCTGAACGATCATTTTTTGGAAAGTATTGAAGATCATAGATAATCTTCATCATATTATTATGTATATGTGGAATACGTATATATAAATAAGTAAAAACCATTTTTTAATCATTCGTGAACGTTTTTCGCATCTGTTAAGCTGTATCTAATATTATTGTACTTATAAATCAGTTCGTATTCATAATAATCACTCATGTTGTGATATTTATTTATTCCTCTAATACCATAGATCATATATAACATTCACTAAGTATAATCTTTGTTTACTAAATGAAGCCATAGAATATAACCTTAATAAAAATATCACAATCTGCAACGTGTTGTGCTCACTGAGCGCAATTGAAAACCGCTCAGAAAAATGGCGTCCGCTCACCAAACATGTTGAGCTTCGCGCACTGATCAATGTGCGTTCACAGAACATTTACTCAACGGTTGTGCAACAGTTGTGTTTTCTGAACGCAACCATTGTCTACCATTTATAAGGGCAGTTTTAGCGAGGATACCGTTGAAGCTTCAGTAACCGGTATCGGTATCGTTACGGTATGTAATTGTTATCCCCACTACCAGTAACTGGAAAAGATCGCTAAAACACAAATGGTGGTAAAACGGTTAACACTTAATTTGACATATTTTATATGTATATAAAGTATTATTCTATGTTTTATATTTGGTTATCTAGAGTTTGTTTTTGTTTTGTTCTTTCTTGTTTCTTGTTGGAAAAATTAAAAAAATGGAATTAAATCTTTAGTTACTTCCAGTAATTTGGGAGCTAATTGTTGAGGAAAACTTGTTTTTAATAAACAATGCTCTTTTAATTGAAAATAATATCAATGTTTACTTAACGTCAGCAATAATAGGAGAGAAACACATAAGAATGTTTATGAATGAATTTGTGTGGCTTGATAATAAATTACAACAATACTGCGTTTTACGAATTATTTAAATAAAAAAAATCTACATTTCAAAAACTTCTTGAAAATTTATTAAGGATCGACAGAGAAAAAATTCAAAAACCTTTTAGAGGAAGTAGAAAACCTCTATCCCCTGAAAAGTCGCTACTTATATTTATGTGGTACATTAATTACCAAAGCACACTAAATGAAATAGCAGATAGATTCGATGTTGTTCGATCAACAGTTATGAATGATGTTAATAATGTTATAAGCTAATTTTTGTTTCACAAATATTAGACTACTACCATAGAATAATACTTATAAACTACTACGACGATGTGACACTGACACATGTTTCATGTTTGTAAACAAAATTTTCAGTAACCGCCAGTAACCTACCTCTTGACTTGTTGAAATGTTTCAGATCAACCATGGCCACCTAGAATACAAGGCCGGAATCCTAGATTTGGCAACGTGGCGCACCTGTCAAATAGTGGGCCGATGAAACTACTTGTAGGCCTACTAAAATGGTGAGAAATATGAAATAAACCAAGCTATAGAACATTTTTAACGAATAAAAATCGAAATATTTATAGGTAGACTAAATAAAATAAAAATGCAAAAGGTAATTTATTGATAAGAATATAAAATATGAAGAAAATCAGCCTCTACCTTCTCCTACAGCTGACCAGACACCACCTTAAAATAATTATTTCTTCGCCTTTTATTTCTTAATAAACCTTTATTAATACAAACTGAACTACATACAATAATATGGGTACAACAGAATTCTTGAGAAGTAAATAAATAGTGGGTATTTAAAATCATTAAACTAGATAGAATGTACAGAGCTATTGTAATTAAGAATTTTTCTTTGTTTACATTTTGTTTCATGATTATTATTTATGTTTCTTATTATAGTCGTAGGTCGAAATTCTGTACAGTGACTCATCGCTCTTACTGTCCATAAAATCAGTTGCAGAAGCGAACTTCATGAGCGCATCATTTTTGAAGGGCTCTTAATAGTCCTAAATAAAAAGCATTTCTCTCTAGAATACATATGGCAACTGCGCTTTAACCAAAGTGTTGATTAGATAGCTCTGACTCACTTTACAGAATTTCGACTATCGAGTATAGCTTGTAATTTATCCTCAATTGTTTTTAAATGGTTATTTATAAAAATATTTGCTAAAATAGATAATGTCATTTCTTCATAAAAGAAAACTGGTTCAGATAGAATAGTTAATCTGCCTCTAACTTTGACCTTCCTCATGGTCTTGTGTTTGATCACTAACCACAACATTTATACAATTTAGACATTCTAATTTTCTAGAAACTTTGAGACTTACATAACCAGCTCTAAACTGAACTACTAAATTTGATACTTGCCGAGATGTTATTAGTAAACTAATATCATAAAGAATATCTACAAATTCATGTGTGGTTACTTGTTCATCTTATTTACAAATATTTAACAGCACAAGATTATTAATATTGAATTGAATTTGTCCATATTGTGCATTTTTATGCAATAAATTTTGCTCTATTCTTACCTCGATATCCTCGATTATCATTGATTCAAATATTTTTATACTACACCTTACATCTGGTTTATCATTGCCAAATCCGATCAGATATAAATATATACAGTTTGTTTTTTGATGACACTGCCACTTCTCTAAATGAACACTCAATTTAGATTTAAACTGTTCACACAAATTTAAAACATTCACTATCACATCACTGTTCAACAATTCCTCTTGTTGTTCCTGTTGTCTATCTAGTACCCTTCTTCATATTCCAGGATTACTTCTTGCTGCTGGATTCTTCTTTACTGAAAGATATTTTGGGTGACTGGGAAATATTTGTGGTATTAGATTTTCCTTTAATACAGGTCTTTTCCTTGTAAATATCTATCACCATCCTTATCCTTGTACACTTCAGTGAATGAAATTTGATGTTTGATTCCCACTTTCCAGTTTGCACGTGGGATACTTCTCAACCATTTGTTCTTCACCTCATTACTTTGTGGAAACTTGAATACTGTAATATATCCTTCACTGTTGGGAGCATAACTTGAAGTACAACTTGGTACCAAACATTTCACAGGCATCTACAACAAAATAAAATATTTAATAGTACATAAGTAATTAACCTTATTGGCTTAATTTATAAATATACTTCATTTAGGTGAGTCCAATGTGGGATGGCTTAACAAGAATCACAAATTGGATAATAATATAAAAATTAGTCTTGGTTCAAGTCATCTCTAAACATTTTCAATGAGTTTTAGAAAATTTATAACCATACTTTATTTGATACAATTACCATGTTATGCCTTATATTTTATATGAGTCCACAGAACAGAGAGTATGTTTACAAATTATACTGATGCTAAAATCTTTTTATTTTATATATATATTATCAAATATCTTACCTCTAAAACTAAACACAAACAGAAGTCTTATGTTGAACTTGTCAGGCTGTTAACTGCGAAAAAACGAGCACAAAGTTCATAAACTTGATTTAAAAAGATTGTACATACTATTACATACTTAAGATCACCTATTACATATCACGAATTATCAACATACGCGCATTATAAACGTAAATAAATATTATATCGACTGATTTCACGGTCTCGCCATGATAAAAATCTGACTTGATCGGCCCACTATTCACTGTTGCCAAATTTCAGCATTCCGGCCTTGTATTGTAGATGGCCATGGATCAACGGTATCAAACAATGACGTCAGCATATTACGTCACCACACCTTCCCCTATCATACCGCTGGACGCTAAAACAACGCGGTTAGTGTTCGGTTACTGAATCACTTCAACGGTATCCTCGCTAAAACTGCCTTATAGACAATGATAAAACATACTTGAAAGTAAAGATGTTATCTAAATTACTACCGATCTTCAGTTGCGGTTGCTTCAGTCAGTGAGAGTTATCTGTGGCTTTAGTTTGACAGGTTGACAGTGTTGACGTTGACAAGTATTGACTATTTTAAAGGTTAGAGTTTTAAATGTATATTCAAAAAAAGAAATGTAAAATTACCTAAAAATTATGAAAGACGTAAAAATACTTTTGAAGGAAGCCAGAGAGGCTATAAAAAATAAAAATTATGATTTATCCTTAAAACTCTCCAAATCGATTTTAAGAGAAGACAAGACTAATTATATGGGTTTGGTCTTTTTGGGATTAGCCTTACAAGAAATAGGTCCTGTTGAACAAGCCTGCAAAGCGTTTCAGAAAGCTATACAGAATAATCCTACCAACCCTCTCGCTTGGAATGGTCTAATAAATTATTATGAAAAATTAGAAACCGACGAAGTTAAAGAAAAGCTTATAGAAACATATATATCTGCACTTGGCATTGAAACAAATCCGAAAAAAATTGTTGAATTCTCTGAAAAGTTGTCTAAATTAAGTGAAGATGAAAGCATTGTAAAAATAACAGAATCTATATTTAAAAGTACTGCTAAAGCAGAAAATGAATCTGGTAAGATTTTTGAAGTATTGGCAAAATTATACCAAAATGTTAGTAATATACCACCACAATTGCAACCAATATTTGAAGAGTCCTTCAGTAAACTATTGAATATAAGGGAATTTAAGAGAGTTGAATACTACTCCTCTTATCTGAATTTGCTTTATCAGCAAAATAAATATGAAGAGGTTTTTAAAAATGCAGAAGATATGCATAGATGTTTTGATAGTGATACTGTATCACTCACATGGATGTGTAAAATCTATAACCAGCTTTTTGTTGAAGGCTTAGAATTAAATTTCACTGAAAAAATTGACAATTACTATCTTAAATTAATAAGGCAAGAACCAGAAAATGGCATTGGACTATTTACAAAAGCTATACACCAATTTTTAACTAACAGATTAACAGAGAGTAAAGACATCTTAAAGGAGGTGTGTGTCTTGAGACCAAGACTTGTACATGCATGGGTATTTTCAACAAAAATATATGTAATACTAAATTTAAATGAAGATGCATTACAATCATATTTTACTGCAAATAAGTTATTAAATTCTAATAAGTATTCAAATCCCAGTCTAAATAAAATTTTAAACAGTCTCCATTTAAATATATTATCAAAATCTTCACATGAAAGCGATTGGAAGCAAGTTCTTGATATTTATAATTCAACAAATGATGAAAACATAAAAATTGATAACATGGAGCATGTAATAATGGCCAATATTAATTTACAAAATATATCTGAAGCTGAATCACAGATAGCTATCTTAAAAACCAAAAATGAGTTGAAAGCATTATATTTAGAATCCAAATTATTAATTAGACAAAAAAGATATGAGGCTGCTTTAAGTATCCTAGAAACTAATACGCCTGATCAATCAGAATGGTGGATAGAAATAGGTACAATATACTGGTGCCTAGGAATTTATAAAAAATCGTTGGTACCTTTTTTAAAAGCCACAAAATGTGATTCAAATAATTACCTGTGTTTTTTTAATCTGGGAAATTATTATCAAAAGTATGAAGATTTTGATAAAGCCAGAAGATGTTATGAAAAGGCATTCCATTTAAACACAAACTCTCAACAAATAGCTGTTGAACTAAGCAAAATATATTGTAAATTAAAAAATTGGGATATTGCTCAAAATTTACTTAAAAATATAACCGATGGACCCATTACTGAAAAAACCTCATGGGCTTGGTTACAATTAGGATTGAGTTATTTGGAACAGGAAAATTATTCAAAAGCAATAGAAAAATTACAATTCGTGGTGAGAATAGAAAAAGAAAACACATACAACTGGCAATGCTTAGCTGATGCTTATTTTGCTAGAGGTTCATATACATCAGCTTTAAAATGTTACACAAAATCATTGGAATATACAAATAATACTCTGTATCCCACATTACAAATAGCCAATATTAAAATGATCCTAGGTTTATATGATGAAGCTAAATCAGAGTTTCGGGATATTATTTTGAAAAATGAACAATACCTTCCAGCTTTGAAAGGAATTGCAGAAACTTGTATTTACCAAGCTAAGGGATGTTATAGAGATCAACGTTTGGGATCAGCCCAGACACATGCACAAAACGCTTTAAATTATTTAACAATGGCTATAGACCATAGAAACAATTTTTCTTGCATTTGGAAACTCATTGCAGATATATGTTTATTTGTATCAGACTTACCGCCTAAATATTGTTCATTAAGTGTAACTCAAAACTTAATGGAAGGAAAATCTGTTATAAACAAAGATGATATGTTTAACTTGGCCACAAGTTGTTACTGCAAGGCAATCAGTTTAATGGAAGACGTTTTGTTGTGGCATGACTTATCAAATTGTTATTTAAAACATGCATTAAGTACTCAAGATCGAAAAGAAAGAGATGTGCTTCTGTCATATGCTACAGCAGCAGCAAAACATTGCACATCATCAAATCCTAAACATTGGCAACATTGGAATCTACTTGGAAATATTGCAATGGAACAAACCCCATCTAATTATGCATTAGCCCAACACTATTTTATTAAAGCAGTAACAGTGGAAAATAATAATCCTGTTGCTTGGAGTAACCTAGGTGTGATATATCTCATTATGGGTGATGTCAAATTGGCCAATAAAGCTTTTGCCCAGGGACAACGATCAGATCCTAATTATGTTAATAGCTGGATTGGACAAGCTCTAATAGCTGAAAACATGGAAGTGGAAGAAGCAATGGATCTTTTTAGGTAAGTCAGTTTTTGTTTGATGGTTAATTCTTGGTAAGCCACTTTGACTAGATAAGATGGAGGACAAATAACACCCAATTTGGCAAGTGCTTTGTAAATGAAGCAACATCTTCCATTTAAATGGTCGCAAACATTTAATGGAAATCGCTTGGTTACTTTTAACAGACAGTTACTAAGAATATCTGAAGTAATGAGGAATTTTACTGAAAAAAATATTAGGTTTTCTCAATGTTGATAGTTAGTGGTGGACAATATCATTATGGGGATTCAATTATTAATTATTTTTCATGTTTTTAGTCTCACAAGCTTTTTATGTCGATTTGAAAATTCGACTTTTGGATGATTTATTATAGTGCAACATTTATGTTGTGACCTGTAATTCGGTCATTTTTTTTTAAATTGTTATGAAGTATAGGTTATGCTTATGTTATATTGCTTTCATGGTGAATGACTTAGGAATTGTTTAAATTTACTTCCAAATTATATTGCTTTTAGATTATTTAATAAATTTCAATTTTACCATTATTATTATTAGTTTTCATCAACATATATGTTCATATATAACTATTTTTGTTAGTGTTAGATATTTTTCGTAAACTGACTGGGTTTGTACAGGCAAATACACACACATATATAATTACTTACATCAACATGATCTTCATAGCAATAGTAGGTATCTATAATGTAGTTTTTTTTATATTTTCTGCTAGCAGCCTCAAACCCTAATTTTTATTTAACTTTTACTGCAGGCAAGGTTAAAAACCGTTCATGAAGTGTTGTAACTATTATTGTTATGGTGTTCATGCAGTATGATACAAAACAAGATTTACATGATATTAACATTATTCTAGCATGAAAAATTGTGGAGAAAATGTAACTAAACTTATCATTTGAACACAATGCTTTTTTTATAATATTGAAACGTCAAACTCCTATAAACTACTTATAAACAAAAATAGACTAACAGTTCTTCAAATTCGAATAGCCTTGTTGTAACTGGCTAGTACATAAAAGATTATAAAGATTCTAAAGCAATCCCTTATTTTCACATTACAATTGTGATATTTATTCTAGTAAAAATATAAATACAAAATATGACAATCCGCCATCTTAGCTAAAACACCGATCACAAACGTGTTCATTATCATGGTCCACTAATGAAAATATTTACATCAAGAACCAGGCTGCAGTAGATGGGGTGACCATAGAGAAATATAATATAATTTTATTTTGTCTATGGGGGAGACCCAACCGAAGACAACATTCGACAATTCATAAATTTCAGAACCCCAAAGAACACACAAATCAATAGCAAGTCACACATAGGACTCAAGGAGCTACTAGTCTCTGAGACTTTCCTCATGGAATAATAAGTAAAAATAAGGGGGCACAATAGATCTTTTAGGTCTCAGTGAATGTCACCTCAATATACATACATGTTGTATGTATGT
>CAJUYI010000514.1:29628-56772 GCA_910591695.1 Galerucella pusilla
TCGGCTTTACTTATTTCTTCCAATATTACATTGGGGCTGATTCCGCAGAAGGGTTCGGGCCGCAGCAGGTGTTGTGTTTATATCTTCACAGAATTTTCTGAAGCTATTTCTTTTAGTTTTTCTAATTTCCTTACATGTTAAGGCTACTTATATATTTAGCAATATTATTACACCGTTCTCCATAAAAAATGTAAAACCAGAATGTTTTGTTATATCTCTGGATGTTACTGATTGTTCAAAAATGTAAATTTGTGGAAAGTTGCGTATAGTTTAGAAAACGAAATTGAAAGTATGTTTAACACTTTGCTAAACTGAGTATGATCAACAAGTAAAAGAAATTTTTTTCTATTCAGGCACAGTGTCCAATTGAGTCATCACCAACAAGGAGCTATCGGTTACGGACACTGGGTATGTCGGACATTACTAGAGGCACCACAGAAGACCATAAGTTATTCCATAGAAGATATGCATGCCGTACCAGTGGCTTGTGATGCCATTACTTGGTATACTGAAAAAGATAGTGAAGATGGATGCGCATGGAACATATTGGGATTGCTAAAAGAACGGATGAACTTAATTTCAGGTGATTATAAAAATTTTACAAAAATATGTTTATTGTTATATCTTGTTTTCAGGTAGCTTGGAATCTTTCAAGAAATCCTATGATTTATCTCCTGATCAAAGAGATTTAGCCAGAGTAAATTACGGAAGACTTCTTTCCAAACACGGAAAATACGATCAGGCAATTAACATTTTTCAAGAAGTGCAAGAAGCCACCTTTAGTTCGGGAAGCGGCTTAGCCTTGGCGCTCTTCAAAAGTCAACATTATGAAGAGTCGTATGCAGCGTACGAACAAGCTTTACATTGGTTAACAGAAGAACAGTCCCATCAATCGGAATTGTTGGTGGCTTTAGCATCAATGGCTTACATGTTTCAGGGATTGGAAGGAGCTAAAACTCTTCTCTTCCAGAGTATACAACTCAAACCACCATCACCGTGGGGTCTATATGCCACTTTAGCTTTAGGATTGATACACAAAGATTTCGAATTAGCTGAATTGGTACTAAATGAGTTAGAAACATTAAAAGACGACAAGAAATCTCTTCCACATTATGCACTTTTACTTTGTTCGAAATTGTTAAGGCAAGAACAACCCGATCAAGCAGTTAAAGAACTTTCTAAGCTGGTTCACAGACACCCCCACGTTGCTTCTCTATGGTTAACTTTAGCTATAACTATCTTACGGGTTAAAAGTGAACACAAGAGAGCTGTAGCTGCCGTTAAGTGCGCTCAGGTTGCTTTGAAAATGGGTCGCTCAAGCATGGACGTTACAAAAATCTTGGGTTACATATCACTTGGTCATCTACTAGCGGGCGACATGAAAAACGTGCTAATATCTGCACAAAAAGCTATCCATTGCTATCCCACATTGGCAGAGGGATGGGCGGCACTGCTGGCTGCGTTATCCCAAGAAAAAGAACGTTGTTCCAAAAATTTCGTTTTGAGCGTATTAGTTTTTATGAATAATTTAGATATGTCTGAATTGCTCGGGAACTGGTTGACAAAATTTAAGAAAAACTTTGACTTGAATTAATTAGGCTGTGAAGATAATCCTATAATTTATATGTTTTAAAATTAGTTTTTTTATTAGATTAAACTGCTATGAATACATATTACTCAATATAAAAATATATACAGAGTATATTGTTTGCGAGTCGATGTTTCCACTGATCAGACATGGTAAGGACTTATGTCCACCCTTCGTCTTTTCTATGTTGTTATAGTTCATTTAATAACCAGGAGGAATCATACCTTTTTTTTCCCTTCGGAGCCGTCCTTTCGCCGGTACCACCTCAGCCTCCTGGGCTTATTGTGGAATCATACCTTACTCATACCACTAAAAGTTACCAGATTAGTTACCAGCGGGCGTGTTCCGAAGAAGTAGTCAAGAGTCGTGTTCCAATTCAATTGAATATGCCTTGATGGACGAAGAAATCAGCCACGCAGTCATAAGTCGATTTCTCCTCTGATCTGTAGTAGATTCTTAAGATGTATATACATGGATAAAACCCCAATCCTATGTAGATGCTCTAATTCCAACATTTCGGCTGGTATATAGTATAGAAAATTATCTATCATTCTTGGCAACGACTACCTGTGTGTAGTCGAAAAGTTGGGATTGAAGTTTGTTCAAAGGATTGTATAAATTTATAAAGTATAAATTATAAGCACAACACAAGGAACATACAGAAATAATTTAAACAATATTACAATATTCACAACACTTTACAAAATGACTAATACCTATATCAGAACATTCTGATTAACAAAATTCCATTTTTTTTAACCTCGTATGCTTTCAGACATCGTTAATGTAGGTATCTATCATGTCATCTACCATTCCATCCAGTATGGACTTCTTTGATATACAGGGTGTCCCAGAATTTTTTAGACAGGCTAAAACGGCTATCCCTCACGGCTATGACGTCATGTCATTATAAAATATCAAATGCAAAGGTGGTCGCGTGACTGCTCATATTAAAGGTCTTTTTATTCTGAATTCAACTATGTATACTTTGGCAAGTTTATCTGAAACCGTGAAAGGAATGCAGTCGAAAACATTCGACATTGCCACGTTTAACTATGACAAAACTGAGGTTCTAACTATGTAGTGATAATAATTATAAATGGGTCTTTTTATTATTAACAATATTAAAAATATGATTAAATGTTAATTTTATAATGTGCTTGTTTCCTTGGATTTATTCTATTAACATTATTTTTTCAATTTATGAATATTTAAAGATGAACACTTTTCCAAATTTGTTATGGGCTTTTTGAAGCTCTGGCAGCGTTGTACGAAAACCATAATGACCACACCCTCCGAATTACATAATTGGTGATTTGTAACGACCAGCTGACTTCTTATTGGCCAGCGCGTGCGTGAGATCTTCCCTCTCACTCTGTCAATTGACTGATATTGCTTTATCCAGCGGCGTTGGTATTGTCAGTTACCTTTGTATTTTCAGTTTTACTTGGTAAAATAGGTACCGTACGCCATTTGTACGTTTGACAGATAGGCGCCATGTTTTTCCTCTCCTCTTACCGATGCCGCATAGCTTCAGATAAACTTGCCAAACTATAATACACTTAGTATTTTAAAATTTATTAGGTGTGAATTTTCGATCAAAAGGAGTTTAACAAAATAAATAAAAAAGTTTAATAAACAAATTTAATCACATGAAAATCAAGGCAATAATACCATTATTCTACATTTAATTTTCACCCCCTTCCGCTGCAACACAAGCCTCAAACCTTCTCAATAGTTCACGCGTAGGTACATGCCGCTCTTATCATTTCCGGAGTAACAGCTCTACATGCTTCTTTTATTTTATTTTTTAAATCATCAACATCGCGTGGTGGATTTGAGTATACAATATCTTTTAAATAACCCCAAATAAAAAAATCGAGGGGTGATAGGTCTGGTGATCGCGCTGACCATAGACATGGTCCTGCATTACCGATCCAGAAAGAAGGAAATCTATTATTTAAAAACTGTGTTACCCTACCATAATTATGCGGAGCAGCACCATCTTGTTGCCACATCATTTCTATTCTTTCATTTAATGGAATATCCTCCAATAAATCTGGTAACTCATTTTGCAGAAACATCAAGTAACGTTCACAATTTAATGTTTCATCATAAAAGTAAGGCTCTATCAACCTTCCATTAAATATCTTCTGTAAGTTCCTTGTGGCATTACTTATTCTTTTGGGAATCAAACCACAATAATGTTTTTTATTTCGACGTTTCGGTAGCGTTCCAGCTACCGTTGTCAAGATTAACTAGTAATAAAATTAATAAAATAATTTTTGGTCCCTATCTGACAAAAAATATGACAACTAGACAATCAATAATATTTCCATTAAATACCCCACACCAAACATTTATTCGCCACCTTGTTTGAAATCGAGATTCTCTTACCCAATGTGGATTTTCTGCAGACCAGTAATGACTGTTATGACGATTCACGACACACTTTTGATCGAAAATACACAACTAATAAATTTTAACATACTAAGTGTATTACATGGTTGAATTCTGAAAAAGACCTTTAATATGAGCAGTCACACGACCACCTTTGCATTTGATATTTTATGAGATGACCTCATAGCTACGCTGATGATTTCGCTGACGCCATGAGGGATTCGCAATATTGTAAAATCCGTCCAATTGACGCATACCAAATTTTATGAAGTTATCTTCAGCCGTTTTAGGAGTTATAGCCTGTCTAAAAAATTCTGGGACACCCTGTATACATTTAAACGAATCTATATGTTACATCTGCTAAGTTGAATGTAGGCTTTCATTTCACTCTTTCTATTAACAGCAACAAAACCTCATTGTTTTTTCCCATTTCATTGACAACATATAAATTATGGTCATTGTTGATGATGGGGAATTAGAGATAGTCTATAATTATGTTCTCCTCAATTACGTTGAGAGTTGACAGCTCCAATAACCAATAAAATTTCACCCAATCATGTCAACATTACACTGATAACAGACCATGGGCTGTTTTCACGTTGCTATGGACACATACCTATTGATTTATTTCAATTTTGAAGTTTCAAATATTCAATATTTGGAAATGTCACGATTTGGTTGTAATTCTATAATTGGTAAAACATTTTCTATCCGAATAACCCTCGGACATTGATAAATGCTCAAAAATTTTATGACAACTTTCTCAAGCTTGTTGCTTGTAGTTTGTTGTTTCCAAGCAACAAGCTTTTGAAATCTGTCATAAAATTTTTTCGAACAATTATCAATGTCCTTGGGTTATTACTACTGAAAATAATATTTTACAATTTATTATGATCCAGGCTTCAAGCCCTCCCTTTAATGTATTTATTATTTTACAATGTTAGATAAAGCAAAGTGGGCGGACATCCTGTACATATAGAATTAAACCACATTACCCAAATGAAACAAAACATTAAAATGTCCTAAAGGTTTTATTTCCCATTAAAAAATTAAAACATATTTAAATAATCTCAACTTTAACTTTTGGAAGAAAATCTTTTGATAATGTTAGAAATGTACGAAATTCGTAGTCAGTTTTGGTATTTGCCAGATTTACTTTTTTTTCCAAAGTATCATGCTTTTTTAAATAGGCACGCCAGCCTGGCAATACTTTAAACAGCAAAACAGACGGGAATTATGTACATTTAACAATCCTTTTTCGAAAAAGCTTAGACTTTTTTTAAGTTGGTATGTTTATCACAACTGTTAAATGAACTCCTATTCTAAAATATTAAAAGTAAATATGTATAATTTTATCAAACAAAAAAAGCACACAAAATAAAAAATTCAAACAAACGACTTATTTGAACATGAATCTAATTCATAGTAACTGCAAACTTGAATGAAAAATTACAATACCTACCTACAATTAATACATATTTATATAATATTGCAATTATATTTTCAAGTCTTGTTGAATCCTTTAAACAGTCTCATAATCGCTTCTAATGAACTTTGATAGGCAACAAGAAAAAATGATTCCCAGCAACTGTAAAAAAAATTTTTATTAGAGAAGCAGACTATTTTAAAAAGTAAGGAAGTTTCACAAATTAGAATGCTAGCTTGGTAGGCAGATAACTCCAAGATTTATGAATGAGTGGGAGGGAACTTTTGTTCTTGTTCCAATATTCTAAGCTACCAAGATACAAATATATGGTATAACCTTCGATTTCCATGAAGATGCATCGATTTTCATGAAATTTTGGAAATAAGCTCTACTTACCTTTCAGATCAAAATCTACCCTATTAGTTCAGCGGTGCACCCCTAAAATAAAGCAAATCGAGGTAACCGACCACGAAGAGGTGCCAGGATGAAACCTTTTGCAGTAGGTGTATTGAGTTATTGTAAAAAAAATATTTATAGCTTTTAAAGGAGTCCTTAATAATCTGGATATCATTATACAAAAAAAATTACAAACCAAAAAATGTCCCTTTTTTCGCATTACGTTAATGGTAAACAGCCAACTAGCTGACAAATGACCAATGAATGTCAAATCTTTAATCCCGACAGCTGTCAAATAAAAAATGGAAAGTTGCTAAAAAAAGAGCAAATTCTTATGTATTTTATGTCACCTATTTGAAATTAGATGTACTATTTTTAACTTTGGTACTTGACAGCTTCCAACTAGCTGCGAAATTACAGAAAAAAAAATCAATTAGCTTAAATATTTGCATGTGCTTATGTATTTTATTCCGCTAAATTCAAATGTGTTTTTAAATTTTGAAGGCTATAATCGGGATCAACGCGGCCACAGAAACCCATTTTGGTTCAAATTGGTCAAGTATTTCTCTAGTTATTCAACTTATTTATAACTAATACGCGCTCGTGCTGTTTCCAAACAAAAATTGGTTTATTATTAAATCAAACAATTTACTATGGATCCAAATCAAGTAAAAGCCTCATCTATTCAACAATTTGTTTCTCAAAATCGAAGAAATTTGTATTTCGATAATCATTAACACACTTGTATTATTATCGATAATCCCATTTTATTGGGTTTAACCGTGACGTCATTTCCGTTTGGGTACAGCTCTCCTACCTGCCTTTGGGTTTACCAGCTCCATAATAGGTGAAGGTGGTTAAAGTTGAACTCGTAGAGCATAAAAGAGTGAAGTATTTTATGTCATAGATAAAGTGAGTGTTCTATGGCTGAACTTGATGATTTGCTAACAAAATAATTTAGATAGAGAAATAATATGGAAACATTCAAATTAGAAATTAATGGAGTGGATGTTGAAGTATAGATACACGGGAAAATGTACAAATATTACGAAATGGTAAATATTAGGAGAGTGAAGTATTTGTTAGCAAAACAGGGGTCAGATCATCTATCAAGAACATGGTTGCTCACAACTTAATTTTTTCATATCTAATTTTCATAGACATGAACAATAATTAGGATTAAAAACAACAAATATTTTTTCTCTCGGATTAAAAATAAATGTTAGGTTATATTTACATTACAGTGGGTAAACGTTAGGTGAAATAAATAGGATTTCAGAAATGGTTAATGTTGACGTCATTATGACGTAGTTGCCTCCCACCACCTTCACCAAGATACTCTAACCGGGTTTAACGGGGAATGTGACTGAAATATGGTGTAAGAATAAATAGGGTGGAGAGGATTTAAAGAAATATATTGAAAATACTGAAGCGTAGGCTGTACAACCGTAATCTTATGGAGTTGTGATTACAGTTCGGTACAGGCGGATGAGGCAGATAGAATCTGATCCCCAGGTTCTGCTTGATAGAGATCGTAATATATTAAATCCGTCGGTAGATTTGCAAATAAGGTTACAAATGTAATGCTACCAGAAGAGTTTACATTCGAGTGTCACCACAAGAAACGATATCGTGTTAACAAAGCCAAGAGTTGTGTTGAGCAGTTTCAAGTTGGGAAAGCCAAGTAGCGGGTATTTACTGAACATCATGCACTTGGTTTTTGAGGAGGAAAAACAAAATCCAGTATTTTATAACCAACACTACAAGATGTATTTCTTGGTGTAATACACTTCTCATAAATTCCGTGTTCCTGTCCTCGATATACAGAGTGTCCCAAGATTTTGTTACAGGCTGTAACTTAGGTATTAATGAATAGGTTTATTTGAAAGTTAGGGGGACCTGCAGTAATTTCATCCGAGTAAAGGCGGATTCTCATGCATCCGATATCCGACGAACTTGCTATTGGTCAGAATGATTTAGCGCCTTTTTTCATCCGAAAATGTTATTGTTCGTACGACGTCGGATGATTGTTAAAATTATGTCAACTTTTCTCCGATACCCTATGCCTCCTAACCTCACTGTTCGTTTTTTGCATAGATATAGTATGTTTTTTTGTGTAAAATGTCGTTTGCCATTTCTTTGTTATTACATACTATGAAAATGAACGTTCATCAGCTCCAACAACGGAGAAAGCTAAATAATATATTACTTTTAATCGTTTTACTGCTCAGAAGGAGACAGAGACAACGAACAAGAAAAATTTGGGTCCGGATATTTATAAAAACAGAATAAAACAAGTGGTCTATCACAATGAAAAAAATTCAATGAGATCGCAATGAAAAAAATTCAATGGAAGGGGGATCAAACTCAGCTCAAATGAAAGAGCTTTTTATTTCAAATTCAACAGTGTATCACAGTGCGGGTACTCAAGTGGATAATTACACCATATGTTCAGTTTAATGTTTATTTGATACAATAATCAGAACATTTCGACTTTACAGTGATTTTATATTTACAGTGATTTTATAAAATATGTTCAAAACGGCCTCCGTCTGCAGCGATACAAGCGATACCGTCGCATGTATCATATAATGATGATGATGTTGTTGACGCACCATCAGTTAACGCATTTAAGAACAGTATTGATAGACTTCTATTTAATAGTTAATAGTGCGCATTGTTGTATTTATTATTTATCTGAATTTGTTTTATTTATATCTTTTTTCGCTGTATAGTTGTTGCGGTTATTCTTGAAAACTACGATTTTGTTATCTATTGTTAATTTGTCATTTATTATGTTTATAGGCGTTTAAGCACTTATTTATGTTCTCAGATCATGGGCTTCATAGGTTCTTACCTCAGCCCTTATTTCTATTGTAATAATTATAATAATATGTAATTGGTATTATCCTCTTGAGTACCATCACTGTGATACACTGTCAAATTTGAAATAAAAAGCTCTTTCATTTGAGCCAAGTTCTATACCCCAGTGCCGGATTTATATTTTTTATGAGTGTAGGCCACTTTATTTCCGCCGCCCCATGTACCACCTTTCTAAAATAATAACTGTCGCATCGTTCGCCTTCGCCCGCCGCGCTGCTCTCATCTATCACAAACGCGATAATCAGGGACGTATATAAGGGGGGGGTTTGGGGGTTCAAACCCTTCCCATAGAAAATACAATGAAGGTAAAATAATTTTTTATTAGCATAGTGCCGCAATATGATTATTCATCGGGATGTGGCAATAGAAATAGATTCCTCAACAATTGTGAATAATTTATCTGAAGAGGTTAAAGTTACTTTTATGAGATTGATTTTCTGTTTTAATAAAAGCTTCAATTTTCAATCATCTATCACTTTTTAAAATAGGTGCTCCCAAATTAATATACAGGTAACATCTCGGCTGGTATGGGAATGCGGCGAAGAACTTAGAAGACTGGCGACTCGGAACAGTGTAACACTGGAGTGGGTCCCAGGTCACAAAGGAATCGCTGGCAATGAAAAAGCTGACGAACTTGCAAGAGCAGGATCGTCAACACTGATGAAGGGACCCGAACAATCTGTGGGCATCCCCAGATGCTCCACTAGGTCATGGTTAAAAGTGTGGGTAAAAGAACAATCCATAAAACTCTGGAAGAATACGCCCAGGCAAACACATGGAAATAAATTTATAAAAGAACCATCAGAAAAAGTAGCAAAAGAACTGCTCTCATTGAGCAGGAACAAACTACGCACCATAACGGGGCTTCTTACGGGAGACTTTCCCACAAAGGAGCACCTGAACAAAATAGGGTTGTATAACGGAGACCTCACATGCAGGAGATGCAAAAAGGACACTGAAACAGCTCTGCACATATTATGCAACTGTGAGACGCTGGACCACAGGAGGCAAAAACTAAATGGAAGACCCCAAATGACTCCAGAGGACTTCTACTACCAACCAGTAAAGAACCTGTATGAGCTAACACAGGGAACGGATTGGCTGAATAGGCTGTAGTCAGAATGTTAGGAGAATCCACAATAAGCCCAAGAGGCTGAGGTGGTGTCTGCGAATGGACGGCTCCTTAAAAAAATATATATACATGGTTGTAACCATTTCAGCAGAAAGGGGCAAAACGAAAAACGATGTTTAAAAATACTTTTAGATGTAGCCAAGTCAAACAAATAATTAAAAAAAAACTTAACATTATTCCTTGAACTTGAAAAATTGCTTTAGGTCGTGGCACTCGATTTTTTTTGCCTAAGGCGGCGCCTTCAATAAAGCTTTCCCCTTCTAAACCTATCAGATGAAAAAAACCAAAACCCTCCCCCATGTAAAAGCTATAGCTACGTGACTGGCGATAATATAGGGTTCGATAGGAATAAGTTTCCTTCAATAGGGATTTATTGACAGTATAAAAAACCATGAGAAAACCAGTGGACGTGTTTAACTTTTATCCTCTGAAATCAAGTGACCGTCCTCTGAAATCTGCCGCCCCTATGCCGCGGCCTATACGGCTTATTTATAAATTCAGGACTGCTATACCCCCTAACATTGAATTTTTTCCATTGCGATGATGTCCCTGCTTCTATGATGACGTCACAGATTCCCTGTATACCTCGGATGAAATTACTGTAAGTCCCAAAAAGAAAACCCAATTTTCAAATAAACCTATTCGTTAATTCCTGAGTTACAGCCTGTAAAAAAATCTTGAGAAACCTTGTATGTATATATTTAAGCAAGTCGTCTGCGAATAGTTTACCCTTTAGATGGCTTTGAATATTTTTAATTACATCACTTAAGGTGGATTCATGCAAGAAGAAATTAAAACTATGATTAATTTAAAACTAAGAAGATAAGACCATGTTATTTCTTACTTTAAATCTAAATTTCTTAGTTTCTTGAATGAAAATCTTCATCTTAGTTTTAATTTCTTCTTGCATGAATCCACCTTTATTGCAATTAAAAAAAATGAAACGCTAATGAAAGACCCTTGAAAGTTCTGTTCACCTTTACACAGAAGCTTCTATTACTAAAAAAATACTAGTTATGGAGGCGGTTGAGACAGACATCCGGTCAGCGTCTTTTTGACGAACTATCTACAGAGTGGTTGAAATTCTACAGGGTTGAGGGTGGTTGAAATTCTACACACTGAGGGTGGTTGAAATATCTACAGGGGTGGTGCCTGTTGTACCGTCGAGGATGGCTCTAGGTGGTAGAAACAGTAGTACATGTGGAGCCAGTCAGAATGTTGCTACAAATCATAAAAACACTCTGTATAAAATAATTTAAGCCATTGTAATATTTATCAACGACGTAAACTTAATGTTATAAATGATGGAGGTCAGTCAGTGTTAATGACGTTGCTTCATACAAAAAAGCACTCTGTAAAATAATTTAAATCATTGTAATATTTATCAACAACGAATACTTAATAAAATTATAAATGATAGGAATTTATCACCAATCGCGGTACGATAGTAGTTGACAGGATGGTTTTTATTAAAGCTTTAGAAGCCAGCGTATGTTATATTTTTAAAAGTGGAAAAAGAACCTACGATGATCACTAGTCGCTTGTATCCACTTGGCTAATTTTATTGATAAATTCAAATTATGTGTCAAGGTTTTCTATTGAGATAAACAAGTCTCACCAAAAATCGAAAACGTAGGAAAAATGAGATCTCTTCACCACTCTATATAAAAAGCATCCGGTCAAGTACTATCGTACCGCGGTTAGTGATACATTTTTATTATTTATAATTTTATTAAGTATTCTTTGTTGATAATTATTACAATGAATAATGAATGAATAAATTATTTTTATCTACAACTGTCATATAACGTGTACGATTTGACACTATTTTCAATGTCATAATGAAGTACCGCACTAGTGCAATAATAAGAATCTAGAAAAATATTAATACCAGAATTGAATATTTAAAATAACATGCAAAGTTGCATTTTCAATTTCCGAAAGGAAATTGTCTTCGCTTGAAATCATTTTTATAGAATTTTGTTCATTCTTTGAAAATTTGATGACATAACTAATTTATTTTATTTCCAATGCTTTGTTTGTCTTTATTGCTATGGTCACAGTATATGATACACAGTACCTTATGTTTGCAGTCGATATTATTAAAAATACGTTGGATTGAAATTTGTTTTAATTTTATAATATAGGTACTGTTAATAATACTAATAAACAGTTGTAGATAAAATTTTGTACGTAACACGTGTGATAGGAATTATTAACGCACTCATGTGATTACACGACTCGACCTACGGCCTCGTGCAAACTTCACATGCGTGCGTTAATAATGTCCATATCCCACTAATTACGTAAATAACTATTAAACAGTATTTTTAGGATATGAAGCAACGTCAATAAAACTGACTGGTGACGTCCCAACTGCTGTATTATGGTTAGTGATTAATTCCCATCATCTATAACATTATGTATTAAGTATTCGGCGTTGATAAATATTACAATGGTTCAAAGTTTATATTGTGGTTTAATTTCCCAAGAAATTAAAAAAAGAATGAATAATATACCACATACCACATACAGAAGATATTTTATACAGAGTGTTTTGATGATTTGAAGCAACATTCTGACTGGATACATATGTACTACTGTTTCGACCACCCCATCTAGAGCCACCCTCAACCCTGTAGATATTTCAACCACCTTCAGTGCGGAGAATTTCAACCACCCTCAACCCTGTAGAATTTCAACCACCCTGTAGATAGTTCATCAAATTTACGATGCAATCACAACTGATAAGACGCTGACCGGATGTCTGTCTCAACCGCCTGATGAAGGCAAACATATTACGGTTGAAATAATACCCTTCTTGGTGTGCGTCATCGATTGTTAATGTCCTTCTAACACATTACGTAAGAAGAAATGGAAAAAAAGGCAGATCTGTGATTAATCCTAATCAAAATATCACAATAATGAACCGTTTCAATGTATTACAAACGTTAACCCTAATCTTTGACTTACAAAAATTTGATTGGTTGATGTTTAGATTACGCGCAAGCTCAACCTATCAATCGAGAGTTCAGAATACTATGAAGGCGTTACTTTCGTAGCGGCAATGTGTCTTACGTGTTTTTCTACTGTCACACTGACAGTTCTCGACAGGTCTGTACTTTGTTGTTTACAGTCAATTATTATTAATTCATGAAAAGTGAATATTAATCTTATTGTTTAATTTATTTGAATAATACAAAAATATGCATAGATACACGGAAAAACATCAGTATTTTGAAAGTTCTCAAGTATTTTCAGTTAGAAAAAGAAGCTGGTAATTATTAATTTCATAGCCTTTTCGAATTTGGCTGAATACGATCCCGATGATTTTATTTATCAAATTTAAGGTTAGCTATATATGTCAAAATAGCAAATAAAATAAACGACAAGCCGAAAACCCGGATATAGGTCACATTCGATGACGCACACCAAGAAGGGTATTATTTCAACCATACCGTTTACTTCCCAACCTGATAAAGTTTTGAGGAAATTAAAATACCAAGCTGTGCGAAAGCGCGTCAAATTATACTGCACGAACTTTCTGATTACTTAAATACGCTTCATGGATATCCGATTGTCTATTGCAGATCGATTCTTTCTAAATCCGCACTGCTGCGGACATAGTAAAGAGTTGTTTTCCAGATATAAGACATAAGTCGGTTATTAATTTTTTCTCAAGAAGTTTAGAGACACAGACAATAGGTCTATAAGAATTGGTATTCTTTCCCAGAGTCTGGTAGTTGTTGTTTAAGCCAATAAAAACTTCGAGGAGCAACTCAAACACTTGTTATTCACTTGAAGAATAATTATGTATTTTGGCTTTTTACTAAAAGTTCTTTAGAAACACACTCTAGTAATTTATTTACGCCATTATGTTGCACCCAGTATAAACATCTTCTCCTTTTTACTTCTTTGTTCATCAATCTCATTTCATTCACAAACTGTTAATTTAAAATGTTTTTTGGTTACCTGAATTATAGCTAAGCCAATGCCAACTCCTTCTACGTATGAAACATTATGTTCAACAAAATTGCCAAATTCCTGCAAGCAGCCTTCTTTGAACGCCTTGGTTTTAGTACAATTAAATGATGTAGAGCCAGCGGGAATGTCACAACATGACAGTGGCAATTCACCATTAAGAAGACTAATGTTGAACCAATCCGTATAGTTGTCTACTCCACAGCATTGGAACTAAAAATGTTTTCAACAATTAATTTTGTATTAAAAATAGATTCTTGTTTATGCTTAACAGGTAGTTAATTCTAATGAAACAAATTACGTTGCGCCATATTTAATGAAATTTAATAGTGAACAGTTTGAAATAGACATAGGGTAAACCTAATTTAACAAGCAAAACCCTCACATGGTGGGCAACTAAAACTCCAGATTTTTGCAACTAAACCTGCGTGCATAGAAATCGGCACACTGTAAACTTTTGACTTTAACTATACATATTTTTTTAATTATCCATCAGATCAAAAAAAAGGAGTTTCATTTAAAATGCTTTAATGTGAGTATAAATTTATCAAGAAGACTTATCGAATATGCGTAGCAGCCGGTAAACAAATGAAACGTGTTTATATGGTGATTGTAACGAAAATAAAATCTGTGAAATATTACAATTATTAAGTTTGCTACTGGAATTTGCTTATTATTCGTCTTCCATAACCTCATTATTGTTCAAGTGTGTTAGTTTGATGCATACTACACCACAAAAAGCTGCCCAAGCTATTGCTTCAATCGAAATTAAACTTGGTCAGCGATCTATTGATAGACAATTGGATATGACCCGCGCAGCGGTTCGAAGAGTGTGCCATCGTTAAGAGGACCTAGATCTTTTCATAGGCGACCTGGAACAGGCAGACCGCGATTTACAACCGGTCGTGATAACCGCTTTATTGTGTCAACAACATTAAGAAATCGTCACCTTAATGCCGTTCAAGTGCAACGACAACTCCGGGAGGTTCGTAGAGTGGCTATTAGTCAGTGGACAGTAAGACGAAGGCTGCAGGGAAATAGCCTGACCTGTAAAACACCTGCGATTGGTCCAAAACTCACTCCAGCTCATTGGCAAGCACGCTTGAGTTTTGCACGGGATCATATGAATTGGACGTTGGGACAATGGGGATCTGTTCTGTTCTCGGATGAGACCAGAATATGCCTCCATGGTAGCAACCGAAGACCAAGAGAGTGATTTGCAGATCGCTGCTTCGAAGAGCGGAGTACTTATGGAGGTGGTTCCTGCATGATCTTGTTTGAAATTTCTATAGGAGCACGAACCGACCTTGTGATCATTCATAGGGGCAACCGTGTCCATGGAAGACGAGTTTCAACGGCTGCTAGATATATCAAGGAGATTTCAGCAATTCATGTGGTACCTTAGGTCAACTACATTGCATTTACCGAATTTACCTTTATGAATGACAATGTAAGGCCGAACACCACAAGAATCGTGCTAGATTACATTGCAAAAGTGCAGAAGTCGGTTTTCGAGATATGGAGTGGCCAGCATACAGTCCTGACCTGAATCCGATCAAACATTTATGGGATGAGCTAAAATGAAGAATTCCAGCTAGACTTTATACCCCAAACTCGCTCCCAGAGCTTATTGTCGCAGTAGAAGAAGAGTAGCTTAAATGCTTAAGTGCTTTAAATACATTTGAATTTGTTTTTTTTGAAATTTATTTTTTATTTATAAATGTCGAATTCATCGTGTAATAAAGTTTAATAGTTTTTTCACCTACCTTACCGGAAAACCAATCATATGAACATAAAAAATAGTGCGGAAAGTATTGTTTAGCAGCTCAAGGGCGGAAAACTCTATCCACATTATATCACAATTATTTAGGAAATTATCTTATATTACTATTTTGTATCTCAGTTCTATTTTCTAGTTTTTGTCAATTATTTTTTGTAATCTCTACTTGAAACGAAAATAAATGAACGAAACTTACTTGGTGCTGAATTACATCCCAAATTGCTGTCGTTTCATTAAAACTAGAGTTCCTGTATTGTTTCATGGTATCCTGTAGACGCTGGTCCAAAAATTCTTTAACGTCACCTTTCAATACCACGGCAGCAATACCAACAGCCAATTCCAATACAAATATGATAACCAACAAAGCTGAATACTAAAAAAATGATATAAATAAGAAAGAAGTAGTAACAGTCAGAAACTGTGTGCGTCCACGATGAATAGAAATTTTTACAAATAAATCAACCTTTGAAAATAGTATCGTAGGCTTATGATATAGATATTTTTTTAAATAAATTAACCACTTCCCTAATCAGAATCATCACTGGTACAGTTTCGCTAGTCGAAAAAGACAAACGCCTATACTAGGTATACTGTATTATAATATGTGGTATACCTACCAAGAAATAATCAGTAGTAATACCTCTAGGGTCTTGATAATACCGAGATAATTTTGTCATAGAGAATGCTGAAAGTGTGTTGCTTGAGCAACACGCTTGAAGGATTCTCTATGACAAAATTTTTAGTATAAATCAAGACCCGAGGAGTATTTGATAAGATAATTTTTTATTTAGTAGATATCAAAAAATGTATTGTCAATCTGACGTTTAATAATTTTCAATACAAAATTTATTCGTTTTAATCAAACAAATATTCATTTTTATTTTAAACTACAGTTGAGAAAAGTACTATTTGTGAATTAATTGAATCGTTAGATGTAATACCAAATCTTCGCGACATTTTTAAACCAGTTGTCAGTTGACGTTTAATTAATTTTCAATAAAAAAAACACCACATGTAGGGTATTATCACTTTAATCTAGAAGTGATTGGATGAAATTTGACACATGACTTAAAATTAAGTAATTTTATTGGCTACTATATTTTGTAAAAAAGTATCCCTATAATACCTAATGATTGGCTAGAATAATGTATTGCTATTGGTTAAAACCACCAAAATGTCAGATTTTGACAAGTGAAAAAAATAATCACCTATTATACACACATAAAAATCCGAGAGAACCAAATGGCTATTTACAATTGTCGACGTCTGTACTCAAACCAACATAACTTCACAACTGTTTCAAAACATTAATGGGTGCTAAAGGGTAAGGGCACTCTGAACACGCGAGGGTACTGCCACCTAGTGGGGTCCCGTCACTTCAGATTTCTTCAAAAAGTCATTAGATATTTCGCACTAATATTCGAACTGCAGCCGAGACAATAGACAGTGTTTACCGGGGGTGCATATAACAATTTTCCGTCGATATTTACATAAAAATACTAGTATTCACACCACAGCAGATTTCGTAAATAATTAATTTGACAAAAGCAAATGACAGTTATTGTTACATCCATTTTCGCACTGTGGTGTATCATAGTGACCACAGTGAACGAAAAGTTCTTGAATCCAAAAATAATCAATTGATTTTTGTATATTACCATTATATACAATATATTTAGAAAATGTATAAATGGTTATAAAGATAATGTTGACATTAATCGTTAATGACTATTAATCATAGCTCATAATCGTTTCGATTAAAATCATCAATATCTATAAAATTTTTAAATCTATGCAAGCAAACATGCTCAAATTTTAAAATAACAATAGTTTGAAAAAAAAAATATTAAACTGCCACTTGATTCATTCACTTCCTAAACATCTACCATGGTAAAAGTAATGTTAATTTAATATTGTACCTTGCTTCCCAAACCAAAATATTAGTTTCAAAAATTTAAAATCAGTTCAAGTATGTAAATTGAATTACTACAATATTTTTCTTACCGTAGTTGTCATACATGCATTTTCCTTCATTGCTCCACAGCATCCAAAGAAAGCAATAATGAATATTACAACACCAATAACAATCAGCAAATCAGAGATATAAAAGTATTTATTATCCATAAGTTGGTCAAATTCATGGAAATAAGCTTTGGAACTTATACCAACGGAAATTATAATAATACCAGTTAACTGAAAAAAAATATATTTATATATATACAGGTAAACAGAAATTATTATGGAAGAAAGTTATTCAAAATAATCAGCAATGGGCAAATATATAGTACTTGCAATAAAGTAATACATATATTTCAATTTAGTATCTAAAAAAAAATAATCCATTATTAAAAATAATCTAATTCTTGGGCATAAACACCAGATTTTTTTAAACCCCTGTTTTTACAATTTATTTATTTCCCTTGATGAGCTGATTCCAGAAATGTATCACAAGTTTATTCAAATTGCTATAGGATCCACAAGAATGGAAGTAGTTTATGACAATTTATTATCTGCAACACAATTTATGAAAAATAAACGTAGATTCCAATAAAAATGTATAGTTATTCTAATGTCAATGTAATGACAATAAAATAAAGCAATGTTCCCAGGTATATTTTCTAAAATTGTTAGGCTCACTAAATGTTCCTTTTACTTTAGTAAACTATTAATTGGATATGTTCTTAGAAAGCTAGCTTGAAGATATGAAAAAAATAATGTAAATTTATAAGTAAGCATTAAAATAAGTTGCTTGAAATTGCTGGAAAAAGAAAACTTAATTAAAACCACTTTGTAGTATTTAGTGGTGTATTTAGGAAAATGTATAATTTTGATTTAGTCTCTGTATGTATTCAAATAGACTCAGTAGACCTTCCTACTGTTTGTTCTATCTATACTTTATTAAATCAAATTAATATAAAAGTAAAGTATTATTTCCATGATGTTTTCCAGTAGAAAAGGTATTTAATTGTTATTTCTGCAAAAAGTAACAAGTTTTTAGAGATATTTCTACAATGTAATTGCCTGTGGTTTTACTTTTTACAATATGTAAAATAAATAAAACCTGAAGACAATAACACAACCTAGACAATTTTTTGCTTTAATTTATAGGCATTACTCTGGATAGGTGAATTTATTGACTTGTTAATTATAAAAATTGCTACTTTTAAGTTCAGACCATCAGACATCACACATGTGAAAGAAATGTAGAATCTAGGTACTTAATATTCCAGTTGATAAACAAATCAATGATTCACCATTGTATATACAATGAACTATCAATGTGAAATAGTCATCTACTATGTTATTGAAAAATAACTTGAGGTATTTGTCATAAATTACTATAGGTATATGAGGAATAGTAAAATCAAACTGATGGGAACATTGTAGAACATAAAATAAATGTATATGTATAATACAAATGTAGAAATATGGCTGACAAAATAGGATTGCACAATATCGTAATTTGAGATGGATGATTTGAATCAGTTTTACATTACTCATCATTTACAGGAGCTTTTAAATAATTTAAAATATTTGAACACATATATTCTGAAAGATGCATTTTAAAATTAACAGCCGGCAATCACGAGAAAAGTAATATTAAATTTCATTATAATAGTACAAAAACCCTATCAGCAGGAAAAGTAAACAGTAGGTGGGTATATAAAAAAATAGAATACTCACCACAAATATTAAATTAAAAATTATGAGCATATATCGAGAGTAACCTCTCATACATGTAGCGCAATCCATGGTTAGTAGGTATATGGATTTTTTTATTAAACTACGAAAATTATTTTATTTTCTACGTTGTAAATTCTGCTCTGGATAATAGATAATAACCGACAACGGAGACAAAAACAAAAGTGATGAAAATTGATAATAACCTTCGGCTGATTTGACAAATTTGTTGTCAACGACGCAATTCGAAGGTCAGGCAAGCACAAAAGAGATCAAAGAGAAATTACACTCAAGCCTAGCAGCACATACCGCCAGGGTGCGCTCTTCTTGACTTAGATTTTACCATCATTCATCTCCCTCATCTCATATAGGTAATGTGCACAGCACACCCTGGGTGTGCGCTCTTTTTTTTACGCACTTTGGGCAGAGACTACACCATAGAGAAATATAATGGAGTACACCATCTAGATGGTGTATTGCACTCGATGTACTCTGTGGTTTGGGAGTATTCTTATTTTTTGTCACTTTGAAATGAGAAGCATAGATCATAAGATCATAGAACAAGGGGAGGTTGAGTAGTGATAACGTGACATGAGATCATAGAGAAATAATATATAATTGAGGTTGTCGCTCCTTGACATTTACAGCTGCTTCGGCATTTTATTAATTACACACTGCAGATTTGCCTAAATAATTAGTTATGAAAATAACTGGTTTTTGAATCTTAAAGAAACAATGAATTTAATAGCACCAAAAAAACTTGTGAATATTAGACCATTATTAGATGATGATCGAATGTCAATAAACGTCAAAGAAACTGGGGAATTTTACCAGTTGATCTGACAACGTCTCAAAGTGTTGCCAGCCCGTTAGCTGTAAATTGCCCTGGCTGTTGAGGATAAATTGTATTTTTTAAAGTTGGTAAATTAATATTTATTCTGATAAGCAGGAAAGTTACTAAAAATGACATCATCGTCTTTTTATCGTAAAAATCCTATATAATAATGGAAAATGAAAATTACGATTTCTCAAAATATCTTATTTTTTATACAATAAACTATAAATATATAAATGTTTCACCAATTATTGAAATTAAAGGTGTTGACATTTTTCTTTTTCTTCGTAATAAGACCTGTGCTCTCAGTTTCTATTCTGAAAATAATAATATAATAAAATATTACAAAAAAGCAACCATTTGTCAAAATAAAGGAAAATACTATAGAGACTTATTTTGAAAAATTGAAGATGATTGTATATGTGAAAGTGGAGTGGAAATATATTCTAACACGACCCTTCTGCCGTCGCAAAGTCAACAATAAATATGCATTGTGCAAACTTTAAACCAATCAGCTCAGAGAATCAGGGATACAAGATTATATTATTTTTTCTCAATTACAGTTTCCTGCAACATTAGTCATCATATTTAAGTAAAGCGTTTTATCAATATGTCAAGATAATAGTATCATACTATTATAACGCATTACAAATTTGAAAATTACTTTTTTTTATTGGTGAACCATTTTACCTATTTAAAGCACGCCTCAGAGTGTTTAAATCGAACTTTAAAACACGCAGGTTTTTGGAACTTTAGTTCTTTATGCCAGGTTATGTTTAAGCGACCAGGGGTCGCGACGCAAAAGATCTGACCGTTACGCGTTACGTTACGAAACGTTATGTTACATTTCTTCGTTATGTGCCTTGCTTTTGCGTGCTTGTGCCTCCTTAGTCTCTCTCTCTCGTTTACGAAGCAGCGATTCATAATAATAAATATGCTCCTACCCGGATTTGAACCCGGGCCGCCCGCGTACAATGCAAGCATTCTAACCACTGAACCACCGATGCTATATTGAAATACTATGGAAAGCTGGTATTCGCAGTGCTAGTGATCTACTTGAATTTGTTCGGATAAATTTTTACTATTATTTCCATAATTTGTTTTGCGCGATTAAGGGGTCTAGCACATTTACTTTTCGAAATACAGGGTGTTGAAATTTTGAAAGCTTGAATGTTTTAATTCGATAACTTTAAAATGGATGGATAAATTGATTTGTCATTTGGCAGGTTGTTTTTAAATGTAAAAGGGCATATTTTGAAAGAAATTGTAGTTTGTGCAACTAGTGTGGATATGATGGCCATGTCGCACGAGGACGAGTGCTCAATCGTTCAAGTGCGATACAGACAATCCACACGAGTCGAGCAGCATATTTTTTCTACGATCCACTTAAGAAAAAATCTAGAAAATAAAAATTTCTATAAACTGTAATATACCTAACTTCAAATTAAAAATTTTACAATTCAATTTTATGTTTCCACTAATTTTGTGGTAAACGTACAGTTCTTGAAATTTGTATAGGGCTACGGTTTCATTTTTGGAACTTTAGTTCTTTACGTCAGGTTATGTTTGAGTGACCGGGGGTCGCGACGCAAAAGATCTGACCGTTACGCGTTAAGTTACGCTACGTTATGTTACGTTGCTTCGTTATGTGCCTTGCTTGCGTGCATGTGCCCTCTCCTTAGTCTCTCTCTCGTTTACGAAGCAGCGATTCATATGTTCCGGCCGGGATTCGAACCCGGTCCGCCCGCATGGAAGGCGAGCATTCTACCACTGAACCACCGACGCTATATTAAAATTCTATGCAAAGCTGGTATTCGCAGTGCTGGTGATATACTTGAATTTATTCGGATAAATTTTTACTATTATTTCCATAATTTTTTTGCGCGATTGAACTTTTTTGTTTATTCACAGCATCGGTTGTCAAAATGGCATGAGGATTAAGGGGTCTAGCACATTTATTTTTCGAAATACAGGGTGATGAAATTTTGAAAACCTGAATGTTTTGATTCGATAACTTTAAAATGGATGGATAAATTGATTTGACACTTGGTAGGTAGTTTTTAAATGTAAAAGGGCATATTTTGAAAGAAATTGTAGTTTGTGCAACTAGTGTGGATATGATGGCCATATCGCACGAGGACAAAGTTTGAGCACGACGCCGTAGGCGGAGTGCTCAATCGTTCAAGTGCGATATGGACAATCCACACGAGTCAAACAGCATATTTTTTCTACGACCCACTTAAGAAAAAATCTAGAAAATAAAAATTTCTATAAACTGTAATATAAATTCAAATTGAAACGGTAACAATTAAATTTCATGTTTCCACTAATTTTTTTGTGGTAAACGTACAGTTGTTGAATGTCCAATTTGTATAATGCTACGGTTTCCCTTTTTAAATATACGATGCTGTTATAAGTAGATGTTGCCAGTCGGACTCCCTCATGAAGGGTACCGTACCATTATCTGTAATAATGAATATTCTGCTAAATATTTCAAACGTCCACCTGTTGTCGTTATTAATATCAAGCAGAATAATTATTTGAAAATAAAATTAACAATAAAAAAAAACTTCCTCACGGGGAATCGAACCCGGGTCTACCGCGTGAGAGTCCGGTATGCTTACTACTCTACCACCAAAGAATATGCAAATCGTTTATCTATAACGTCAAATGTATCACATAATTTTTGTTTAAAAGGAACTAAAGTTCCTACCGTGTGTCCCGCGACACGTTCTACCTTTTTTAAAGTTACCATGGCATCATCAACAACTCGAGAAACGAATTCTAAACACAGAGTACACCATCTAAAGTTCGCTTCCCACCGTCCGCGATTCTACAGATCATCACGCACAGCCGACAACCACGGACAGCAACGCACGCAGACCAGGGCTCTTCCCACGGTGCGTGTCGGTCTGTGTAGATTTTTTGATAGCTTCATTTCAAAATGCAAAGTGAAAGAGAACGTATCTTCGCTGCAGCTGCGGCTGTAGTCTTAATTAACAATTACCAAATTATGCGTTCTATTAAAAGTAAAAAGAAACCACGTCGCTGGTGGATATCAGCATACAACAAAAGTCGTTTAAGGTAAGTGTACTTATATATCTAATTTTATTTTCCTTTTCGTCACCCATTAGTAACAGTGGAATCACGGTAGAAAATTAACGAATGACATAAAATATTCCCTGTCCTGTTACCGCACCGCAGCGCACCTTTGAAGTTACCGCCTCGCGACGGATACCGGCGCACCGCCACAGACGTCTTGTGCTACCACGGACGAGATCCTTCCCACGGTGTGTCGTGCGAGCTGGTCCGCCTCCGTCCGCGATAACGCACACCGTGGGAAGCCAGCTTAACAAGAGACGAAAGCTTTGTCGGTTCCTTTGAAGTCGGACTTACACGATATTGAGCGGAAATATGTCGAGGCATTGAGACATAAACTACTTGATACACTGAGAAAAGTAACACTACACTAAGAAAAATAGTAGTGTTGATGAACATTCCTCCCAATTAGGTCTATAGAATATTTTTTTAACTACTAACATGAAAACATCTCATGTGTGTAATGAGAATTGGCTCATTTTTAACCTAATCTTCAAATAATACACGGTGAACTGAGGGGAATGAACGGAATTGTCGACTTGACATTGACAGATAAACTAATTAATTCACGCATGTGCACACAAATTTGCGATCACGAAGACTACTTTCTTTCGCCTCTTGTTAGATGGTGTACTCTGTGGTCTAAATGACAACTATTTTATTATTGATCCGACAGGAGTACTTTGTAACGTGAAAACCTTCATTCAAACAATATTTAACAATTTTAATTTTATAAATGGATGTGGAAAGTACAGTTGGTATTGTTTGAGATATTAGGTCTGTTCGTAAAGCAGTCACAAACGGTTGGAAACTGGACGACTCATGCGGGGAGTCTTATTGTTAACGGTTTTCATTCACTGCGCATGAGTCGTCCAGTTTCCAATTATTTGTGACTGCTCTACGAACAAACATTTCGATTTTTCAAATCGGAGGAAATGGTATTTTGGTCTATAAAACACTTGCTCTATTTCTAAAAATCGCGTTATACTTTAATATACTATTTATACTATTTTAATGAGTAATAAAGATCAATATAAATATGTCCATGTCATAATACAGTCTTAAATCATCATAAAATATTGCTTCCAGCTTATTAATGAATCATGAATATTATCATTTTCAGGAAATTTTTCAATATAAGTACCTACATATTTCAAGTTTGGCATCTCTTGGAAACTTCAACCGAAAAAGATCAAAGGTATTTTTTTTCTACATATGCACATGCCCAATCAAAAATAAAAAAAAACAGTTAGGGAGACGAACAAGTGCTTTAACTTCTGCAATTGATTTTGGATACATTTTTACTAACCACCCATAATCAGGGATGTAGTCTATCCATAACTCAAAATTATTAAATAAATAAAATACCAGGTACAGGGTTAATGGTTATATCTTCTGTATGTTCCTTGTGGTATATTATTCATTCTTTTTTTAATTTCTTGGGAAATTAAACCACAATATTTTTGAATTCTTTATTTCAACGTTTCGGTAGCGTTCCAGCTACCGTTGTCAAGAAAAAATGAGTAGAAATTATTTTTTTTATCCCTAACTGACACAACAGAAAAAATTTGACAAAAATATTGTGGTTTAATTTCCCAAGAAATTAAAAAAAGAAAGTTAATGGTTATATTTGGACCTACGAATATCCTGCTCATTTGAAGAGAAGACCACTGGATATTACAATTCATTAATGTTTACTCTCACTTTAGGAGGAAGTTTGAAGTGATCTTAAGAATAATGATTTTTATTCTTACAGAAAAATAGAAAATTTGGAAAGCTGATGTTAAAAAATATAGAATAGGTACCGCCGATTTAAAAACTTGATTAAGTGGTTCTTACTTACCCCTTATTTCCTTTAGGATTTATATATTTCCCGACACCGCTTCTAAATACTTTTAATTCTTTTTGTGCATTTATTTTTGCCCTAGCTTTCACTTCCTCCTCTTTCAACTTTTCCAATTCTTCTCGTCTTTCATTTGCTAACTAAAACGGAAATATAGGTAAAAAGTTGTATTATTTAGGGTTTCAGAAAATAATTCGGGTGGAGCAGAGAAATTTTTTTTTATTCGGTTATTTAACGTCGGTCTATTTCTGCGACTGAGGCTAATCAGTGGTAACTGGTAGCGTTCTTTAACGAGCCCAACATCCTTGGACTCGGCACCTCGGTTTTACGACTTCTCCGACAGACGGCATATCCACATTATTCTTCATGCTCATTGTAGTCCAGTCGGGTTAGCATTAAAGGTGGATGTAAGAGCAGTAGGCGAGATTTTTGATGGAATCCTTCAAAAGTATCATGTTAAATGATAATCAATTGTCTCCACCGGTTTTTAGGCTGTGCTAATTGCACAATAACAGCTTATAGCCAAAACAACCAAAAATGGGCCTGTTTTTCGACAAGTTTATCGTGCATATTTATGGAAACAAAGTAATAGGGCGTGACATTCGCTATGAAATTCCGTGGTTCAGAATGTGAAAATTCCCATTCCTGCAGCCACAGCGGATGAATAAGTAAAAAAAATTGAAAAAACAGCTGTTTTTCAGACGCAAAATACTACTGCAATTTATGAAGCAATGTAAATCATTATTTGTCTCATAATACATTATTTTTTTACAAACTGAAAGCAAAATACGTGGTTTCGATATCTTATTCAGTTGCAGAGTAATCTAATTGTTAATAAACATTGAGTGAAAGAAATAGACATTGTTAGAATGCCACAAAAAATTGTTTAAACTTACAATAATGTTTTTACACAAACATTCTAGAAGATTACAGCTATCATAATATATGCAATGATTTAATCAACAATTTTTCTGGTTTAACTGACTCAGACGTTAGTTTAAAAAAGTGGTTAAAATTTTACCTTAGTAACAATTAAGATATCTGTGCGGTTTTCTATTTTAATTAAAATCTGAAAAAACCCACCCAAAGTACTTGGGAAAACACAGCTTTTGGCGTTTTGAACGTTTAATTCGGACCGATTCATTGAATCTCAAACTTGAGCAACAGTTCTCGGCAAACGATTAACAAGCTAACGAAAAAGAAAATACCGACATGCAGGCACGATCCAACCTCTAGCCACATATTATAATCTGCTATACTCCGCCATGCCCTCCCCTCGGAATCACAGCGCCGAGAGCCTTTTCCGCTCTCTTCTATTTGATTTAATTGTTGATAAGTTATGGAAGGTAGGTGTGTTGAAAAATATCTGGGAAGTATGCAGAAGGACCTGCATGACAGTATTTTTTTTCGTTATATTGTTGTTCGTTTGCCTAAAATCGTTAATTAAGTTTGGGATTCAATAACTCGGGATTAAATGGCCCGAATTGAACGTTCAAAACTCCAAAAGTTGTGTTTTCCCAAGTCCTTTAAGTAGAATTTTTCAGATTCAAATTAAAATCAAAAACCGCACAGATATCTTAATTGTTACTAAGGTAAAATTTTAACCACTTTTTTAAACTAACGTCCGAGTCAGTTAAACCGAAAAAATTGTTGATTAAATAATTGCAAATTATAGCTGTAACCTTCTAGTATGTGTAAAAGTATTATTGTAAGTTTAAGCAATTTTTTGTGGCATATGTCTTTATTCTATAGTATATTATTAAACGAGCAATTTATGATAGCCATAATTCACGATGGGTGACGTTTGCGTCACGAGCCGCAGGCGAGGGGCGCAAGTCACCCAAGTGAATTATGGCCATAAATTGCGAGTAGAATACTATACTTTGTCCACGACACTTAATTTATTTATTAATAAATAAAAGTCAGTAGCGATTTGGCATATTACTAACCTCAAAATGTTGTGGCAGCTACTTCGAATAATTTGACATAGAGATGGGCGATACTGTAGAAAGTATCAATACAACGTACCGTTATAAATATATTGTTTTGAAATATACTTAATATTAGAAAATATCGTTATGAAAAGTATCAATACTAAAA
>CAJUYI010000514.1:57172-75463 GCA_910591695.1 Galerucella pusilla
CGATTTTCACATAAACGTGTCCATATCTTTTGAAGGACTCTGTATAACGTGGCAAGACCTCATATCAAAAGTTTCAAAAAAATGTAACCAATCCGAATTCGGTATAATATACAGGGGTTCCCATTTGAAAAATCATATGTTTGGTTTGTAACGGAGTTATGCAGCACTGTATAGTTCGATATAATTTCAAAATATGGACCTTCTGCACATCTATTATATCTGGACTGGACTATTGGTATAATGCCTGCGAGCTGTGATATGCTACTTCGCTGCCGGCTGTACAGGCCCTATATGACGGTCTTCCTTGGTATGGGAACCCATCCAAGTACTAACCACGTTCGACACTGCTTGACTAATTATCGCACCAAAGGCGTTCCATTACAGTTCTGGGTCGTCGCCCGAGCAGAGAAAATGTAACATGCTATATAAAATAGGACTAGGGTACAAACAGGATTTCATTATTGATTTTTTTGAAAAAAATTACCTGTTCATCAGCCTCATCATAAGGATTCACAAAAACTTGAGCTTTAATCAAGACTATATCTTCTATGGGTCTATCTTTATTGTCAACTTCTATCTTTTCCATCTCATTAAGTGTTTCTATACCACCAACCACACGACCAAAAATGGTATGTTTTGTATCTAGATGCTTACAAGAACGGTAAGTGATAAAACTAAAAGAATTTCAAAAACTTTATTTTTATTTACTGTGTTAACCATGGTCGATTTAATAAAATACTTTTGAAAAAACCTACACAAAAAGATACTTGAAATATTAAATGATTAGGGACGTTTCTAGCGAGCAAAAAATGCTTATTTTAGTGTAATTCAAATTGATATTCAGAATTTTCAATTTGCCTTCAAATGTAAGTTTTTCTACTTTTGTAAAAAGGCAGGGTCCTCTTTACAAAGAAGCAAACCGAACTATCTGGATAGATTAAGATATTTTTAAGTAAAAACTATTTTGAATGAAATAAAGCGTAACTTCTACAATAATTTTATAACTAAAGGTAATTTTTTAGTCAATCATTTTTATAAAATTATATTAACTACATTGATAATGTGATTTTCCATTGATCAGCATATGCATGCACTGTCAGAATTTTACCATACTTGCATACATTATGACCTCAATAAGACACAAATGTATGCAATCAATTGAAAAATTGTGTTTTTTTTAATTTTAGATTAATATGTTTTAATATCTCATTGTAAATAAATGTTATCTTCAATTTAAAATTTTACAAATAAGTATATAACTTGACATAATATATATGACTAATGGGTGATAGGCTTACAACTTGGCTTACAATTGGGATCCATTTGTGTTTTTTCCTGAATTTGCCATAGATAATATTCCTCGACCAGTATGAGATAAATTAGGTCTAATTTCGTCTTCAAACTGATTTTTCCAAATTGATTTCCCTCCAGAGCCTGTATTGGATGGATCACCTCCCTGAATCTGGAAATCAAAAATTAATTAGTCATTTTTATTTTAATCTACTACAAAGAAAAACTACCATGAAGTTTCTTATGGATCTATGAAATTTTGTACCATTGTAATATCCATTTTCACAATGCTTTATAAAATTTTCACATGTCTTTGCTACCATATCACAGTGTAATTCTAAATTCAGCATTCCCAGATTAGTTACAAGTCTCACATAACCTAAAACAATCAAATAATAGTTATTTATGCAATTAGTGCAAATGTGAGTGTTGTCCAATGAGGCCATTAGACACACATCACATGATCAACAACAATCTCTAGCATTTCTCTTTCCAGCTTAGGTGAACAACAATAATTGGACAACAACAAGACATTGGAATAGTATGTATGTAAAATTCTGGCTTTACAATTAAATAATTACCTTTTTTCTTGACTCGTTGATATCTAATCTCATCTTCGTGCAAAACAGCAGCTTCACCTGCAAGTTGAGGCACCATAGTTGTAGATGTGAAACTAGCAGCTACTGCACCCGTAGAATAGTGAGCTGCATTGAATTTATCAGCTTTTTCAGTTTTTGTTTTTTTATTAATTTCGATTGTAGATGGCTTATATTCTCGATTTAACTCTTCTAGAGTATATTTTGTTTCTGGATTTATTTTTTTTAACTTGGCTTGAGGGTCAGATTTATTAGCAATCTCCTCTTCTGTTTCTATTCTCAAGTTTTGCTTTACATGATGAAATTTTGAAATATCAAACTTGACTAAATTGTTAGGATCTTGAAGAACAATAATGTCTTTTCTTTCAAATGGCTGATCTGTTAACAAATCCTTCCAATTACGATTTTTTATGTTTAATTGTTCAATAGCTTCCATTAGGAAAACATTTCCCGTTGTAGCTATAGCAGCTATGTGTGAACTATTTGTGAATGGTTTAAATAGAACAGGACACTCATTAATGCCCTCACTTTTTCTATGAAAATTGAGTTGTATTAAAGTTTTAAAATCCAAAGGTTTTCCAGTGACTGGATTTATTTTGAATTTCTTCAAAAAGGGTATTAACGGTTCCAAATCAAAAATATTACCATCCAAATCGCAATAGGGTATAACGTATGGCTGTAGGGATAAGCAACAATGATCGAATGGAAGTCTTCGGAAATTTTCTCCTTCTTTTGCTGAATAGCCGCTCTTTTTTCCACCGTATAAAGTAGTCCATTCTGTGTACGTTACGTACATTTTATCTTTTTGATGCTGTCTTTTCCCCATTTTATTTTATTTAAAAATCTACTACAAAGTACAAACTACAACTTTTAATATTTTTTGCTTTTTAGGTTATGTTAGTTACAGCTGTCATAACAGTTCGTGAGGAAACACACAGAAAATAAAATCCACTAATTATTTGGAATAAAATTAAAATCTTACATTTTTGCAGAAAAACAAGGCTTTAAATACATTTAAATAAACATTAATTAACTTTATTTTTGTGTGTATTCGTTTTAAACTTCAAAAAGGACATTTATTTCGCTAAATACGGAGTATTTTATATTGAAGAAAATTGGTGTTTTTTTTGGTACAGCGCTGGTAACACTGTTCCGGTTCCCTTCATTTATTACAAGTACGCCATGAGCCAAGATTTGTGAAAAGGGAGTGTAATTTGTTTTGAGTTTTAAATATAAAAACCGATTAAAGGTAAGTGATTTTTAACACTGTAGTTTGATATTGGTAACCACAATTATAAAAGGAATTGTAAATTAATATAAGAAGAGTATAGAAAGTTGCTAGCAGGTGCAAAACACCTCTTGAAAGAAAGTGTAATACTATATTATTGTTTAATAATTTTCCAATTTTTGGTTAAAATCTTAATTGCAATAGTAAATGTAATGCTAATTACGCTACCCTGTAAATATTTCTGATGTAAAATAAATATTAATAGAAATTATAATCTGACTAAGTCTCAAAATGGCCGACTTCTGACAAGAATCAATTTTAGTTTTTGAAAAGGGTCACATTCCAGCAAGAACTACCTGCATTCACCAATAATACCACAAGAACTATGTAGCTTCCACCTGACCTTGCAATTTGTTGCTTATTTTTCTTTAAAACAACCGGTGTCTTGAGTTATGTGATTTTGGATTTGGACAAAGAACTTGTTATTTTTTAATCAACATAGCACGTAGTGTCTAGGATTTCCCTAATTATTCAATAGCTGGAGCTTTTGAGACATTGTCTGTAGCTATTAATAAAGTTAGTTGTTAAATTGTACTTATTAACCATCAAGGTTTTAAGGATAGTATAGGTGAGGGTAAGTGAGTGCCTTATTAATTCTTCATGATGGTGTACATTCCTAAATTGTGATTGTACTAGTTCAAAATTTAGATCTACATCACAAATTGTTGATTAACTACTTTTTTACTTTGAAGAATTAAAACAAGTATCTTCAACTGAAACTGTACCTATATAGTTTTGAGTACAATATTTACATAATGTGTTGTTTGTATTTTATTAGTAACCTTTGGAGTAAAAAGATAATATGTATTTGATATTGGTAATGTCTGTTTTCCAAAAAAGTTCGGAGATTATTTTGTACATTTAGGTAACAGTACTTATAATCCTAGGAATCCAATTAGGTACTTGTCCTGTTATTTTTCCTATATTGTCAACAACCAATAAACAAGCCAACAAATTTTTAAATTAATGTCTATTGCTACTCATTATTTTTGTATTTTATTGCTTATTCATAATATTTTGCTAACCATCTAGACTGTCAATAACCATCAGAAACATTAAATTACAATTCTAACTTGATATTCCTTAATAAATTTTTTGTCATAAAAATTAAATAATATAATTTTGTTGCCAGGTTTCAAAATGTCTTCAGCTGGTTCAAGTGGATCAGGACGTGGTAGAGGGAGCCAGGCAGCTGTTGGTGATCAAAAAGAAGCAAAAGAAAGCAAACCTAATCCCAAAATGTCCAAAGCTCTTGGAACTTCTGCAAAAAGGATTCAAAAAGAGTTGGCAGAAATTACTTTAGATCCACCTCCAAATTGTAGTGCTGGACCAAAGGGAGAGAACTTTTATGAATGGGTTTCAACTATTTTGGGTCCTCCTGGGTCTGTTTATGAAGGAGGAGTTTTTTTCTTGGATATACATTTTTCTCCAGAGTATCCATTTAAACCTCCCAAGGTAACTTTCCGTACTAGGATCTACCACTGCAATATCAACAGTCAAGGAGTAATTTGTTTAGATATTTTAAAGGATAATTGGTCTCCCGCTTTAACTATCTCTAAGGTTTTACTTTCAATCTGCTCCCTGCTTACTGATTGCAACCCAGGTAAGTTGATAATAGTAATTGTTTTATAATAAAATATTTTCCTAATATACACATTTGTAGTATAATTGGTAAAAACCATTATTTTGCTATACAGTAGAAACTCGATTAACCGGACTAATTATTGTCGTTAGGCATTCGGATAATCGAAAATCCGGATAATCGAATGTACTAAGAAAAGCGGGTTTTGTGCATACATATGTTGTACATACGATGTTATGTATGTTATTTATTAAAAACAACAAATACATATCGATTATATCGAGGATTATATACATACATGTACGTACATACTAAAACATTCATGCTTGCATAAATTTGACTTGTAGGTAATTTTAATATAATGAGTCGGTAGTCCGGATAATCACGAATCCGTATAACTGAGAGCCGGATAATCGAGTTTCTACTGTAATTATTATTTGAAGGTGCACAATATTTTGGATGCTTAAACAATTTGCTGTGTACTTTTTGTAGTTTTGCCATTTCCATCTTTTTGTTATTCAGAGCGAGCATGGAACTCCTCAACCATTTCACATGATTTTTATAGATACTATAGAGATGGAAAGTACATAAAAATTCAATTTCAACTCCATTTAAAAAATTATATTGATAAAAATAAAGTCAGAAATCACATGTATTTATTAAATTGAGTTTTATATTATTTCTTTTAAATGGTATAAATTATAAAATTATTTTATTTGAATTTATTCATCTTCACACCATGAAATAACAATACTGCCATTGAATTATGTGTATAGTTGAGACTAACACTGAGGAAGCTTTCGTCATCATGTTCAACAAATATTCCAAAATAATCGTCTTCAAGTTTTTTATTTTTAGAAATGTTTCCACCGCTATTGGTTCATGATCCGATCTGTATTTAGTATTTCAATTACATGTGTAGCCCACACATAATGGTAACTATGGTAGTTTGTTCTCTAGCAGTTAACTCAATGAATTTCATTTTTTCATCACATTTTTTCTCTTCTTCAGCTCCATAGTCTTTCTTTGGTCTAGATGTTTTCAATTTTTTATTAAGTCTAGGCAATATCTGTTCTCAATAAGCTTTTCTTCTGACAAAATTCAAATGTGGTTTTCTCTACAAAAAAATGTGTTTACTACAAACACCTTTTCTAAAAATATCTACAAAAAGACAACACAATGTACGATAACCACCCTCACATTTCCAAAATCCACTACACACTATTTGCATCAGACTGTACTCTATAAGAGGCTGTTCATGAAAACCCAGAAATTTTGAACCTATTATCTCAAATAATAAGGGAGAAAAATGCATTGAAGAAAAAATCAGCTATTTTTCAAATTTAAAGCTCATCTTGAAATAATTTCTATTTCTGTTCAGACAATTTCATGTATTGAGCTAATACCTTTCAAGTTTCAGTCAATTGAAACAAAAATATAAATTCTATAGGGTCTTTCACTACATTAAACCATTTTTGGCAGAAATGTGCAGAGCACATTGACTCTTAATTATAATATCTATATCTGTTATGAATAAACAAGAATCTATTTTTAGTTGAATGCCATATTCTCAAAATAACACATATTTCAGACATGTTTTTACAGTTTCCAATATTGAAATGCTGATACCATTTATAATGATGGACCATGGCACATTGATTGTTTGGCATCAAGTGATGTTTTTAATCATTTTTGTTTTATTTAAAAAATTAATATAATCATTACTTAGAACTTCTGTAACAACGTTATTGAATTTTTTAAATTTCTTTTGGCCTCCTTGGATATTTATTACAAACATGTTTAATGATCTCAATAAATTTAATTTGTTTGCTCAGAAAATAAGAATGCTTTAGTTGATGAAGATTTTAACAACAAATTAAAAGTGTATTGTTCATAAATACCTACCTAAATTTTGTATCTTGATTTATCAGAACAAATAATTTTTAAGTTGTTTTGTCTACAATAAAAATATTTACTAGTGACACATTCATTAAATATGGTACATTCAATAGCCTTCTTGGTGTGCGTCATCGATTGTTAATGTTCTTCTAACACATTGCGCAGGAAGAAATGGAAAAAAAGCCAGGTCTGTGATAAATCCTTATCAAAATATCACAATAATGAACCGTTTAAATTCATTACAAACGGGAGATATTACGCGTTCAAACAGAATGCAGATCAACGTTTTGTAGCGTCAATTTGTCTTATTATTTTTTATCTTTTTCTAATGTCTCACTGACAGTTCTCGTCAGGTCTGTACTTTGTTGTTTATGGTCAATTATTATTTATGAAAAGTGAATATTAATCCCATTATATTTATTTAAATAATATAAAATGATGCCTATATACACGGAAAAACATCAGCATTTTGAAAGTTCTCAAGTATCTTCAGTTAGAAAAAGAAGCAGGTAATTATTAATTTCATAGCCGTTTTGAATTTGGCGGAGTACGATCCTGATGATTTTATTTATCAAATTTAAGGTTAACTAAATGTCAAAATAGCAAATAAAGTAAATGGCATGCTGAAAACTCGGATATACGTCACAAACGATGACGCACACCCAGAAGGGAATTATTTCAACCATACCACAAATGATTACAAAGTTCCTAAAAATGTTTTTTAAAGTGAGTAAAATTATGCAAAAGTATCAATAAACATACAATTTAAAAAATGATATATTGGTTAATTTATTGTATATTCAGGTAACAATAATTATGATTTCTAAGCGAAACCCTCCTAATATTTTTCTTTAACACTGAAAACCACTTTGCTTATTAAAAAAATATGAGGTTGTAATCTGCTATGCTGTATACATGGTATTTGAATGCGAATTTTCTGCTAATATCGGTAACAGGTTCAAGCATGCTTACTAGTCCTATTATGTCCATTCCTTGCAAAGTCCTGGTCCACCATACCAAAGGAGAGGGCTTTACCACCTTGTTGTACAGCCAATACAGCATTAGGTTTCAACTCCCCATCACCAGTTTGTGCCACAAAACAGATCTTTATGGTTGAAGCAAAAAAAACTAAAAAGTACCAAACGAACTTCATTTCACACTTTCTATATGTCAACACAGTTGATAAGTGCAATTAGTCCACACCAAAAAACTCACTTTTGGCAGAAATAACTGTAACTGCTGCATATAACATAGTATGTGCCTGTCAAAAAAGAAAAACTAATTTTTCGTTAATTTAACGCTAAAGTTTCAGACCGCTTTGCTTCATTTAAAACTTTACTTTAACTGAAATGTTAAAGTTGATGAGTTGACAATTTTTTTAATGTTGGTATGGAGAATTTAAACATGGACGAATTAATCTGTGCGACGATCCAAGAACAGCTCCACCAACAACGGTGGACAAACTTGAAAAAAATACTTTTTAACGTTTTTTACTTTCTTCCACTAGAATCATAAAGGCTACAGAGATAGAGCGTGGAAAATTACTATGGTTTATTCACAATACAAAATTTTGTGACGTTGCCAAACTATAGTTTTTTTCTTTACTTCAAGAAAACTAGAAATATATATCTGGCAGTCTTCTTTTGAATTGAGAAATGCCACGTAATTCATGAATCGGAGGTGTTATTTATAAATAGAAGGCTTGTATAGTCTCAGATTTATTTAAATTTATTTAATATAAGAAAAGAAGAGAAGGATTCAACACCATAGGATATGCAGACGATCTGGTAATTCTATCCCAAGGTAAATACAACAGTACAACCAGAGACAGACTCCAGATGGCTTTAAATAGGCTTTAAACAGGCTGGACTTTAAAAGAAGGGCTACGCATTAGTCCTTCAAAAACACAGATAATTGCGTTGACCAGAAGAAAAAAAAAGGGAAACACTTGGCCCTTTGACGCTTCAAGGTGAACCAATATGATTGTCGGATGAAGTAAAATATCTTGGGGTTATCCTAGACCCAGGCTTAACTTGGACCGACACCTTCAGCACGTGATTAGGAAAGCAGAGGTGACCTTCATGGTTGCCAAACGCACTTATGGCACTAAATGCGGACTTAGACCCAGCATGGTACACTGGCTATACAAAATGGTTGTCATTCCCAGGATAACATATGCATCTCTGGTATGGTGGCCAATGATCAGACAATTCTCTGTTATGCTAAAACTAAGCAAGGTCCAAAGACTTGCATGCATTGGCATTACAGGGGCAATGAGGACTACTCCTACAGCGGCGCTGGAGACAATGCTAGACCTTCCTCCGCTACATTGTGTCATAATGTGCGAAGCAAGGGCAGCACTAACCCTACCGGAAAAAGCATCAGACCATGACGACATCTTCAAAATGCCAACAGACCATAACAGGGCTACTTACGGGACACTTTCCCACAAAGGAGCACCCAAACAAAATAGGACTGGAGACCTTACACGCAGAAGATGCAAAAAGGATACCGAAACAGCTCTGTATACAATATGCAACTGTGAGTCGCTGGACCACAGAAGGCAGAAACTGTATGGCAGAACCCAAATGACTCCAGAAGACTTGAGACTTCTACAACCAACCAGCAAAGAACTAATACAGGGCTAATACAGGGAACGGATTGGCTGAAGTCGGAACACTAGGAGTATCCACAATAAGCCCAGGAGGCTGAGGTGGTGCCGGCGAAGGGACGGCTCCTTTAAAATTTATGTGAAAAGTGTGGATACAAGAAACTGTAACCTATAATTCTATAAGAAAATTTATCAAGTTACATATACACCTAACCTAACATTAAAATCTTTCAATCTGCTACGTTTAAATATACAATATTGATAATAATAATAATTAATATAAATAGGTTAACTCACGGTATTAAGCGAGTCCCCCAATTTGTCATTACCGTTCACAACTTAACAAAGTTGTTACTCACGCACTCAATCCCAAACCGATCTTCCCAAGTACACTTTTTTTAATCGAGTGCTTCTAAAGAAAAAAACTTCACAAGTGTAACAATATTTTTTTAACTTTTTTCAGCCGATCCCCTTGTAGGCAGCATAGCGACACAATACCTGCAAAATCGAGAAGAGCACGATCGCATCGCACGGTTATGGACCAAACGTTACGCCACGTGATTCCATTGTACTCTCAAACACAGCTTCACACTTCCATCTTTCGAGGTCACTCCCTTTGCCAAAAAAATTGGCAAAAAATTACTTTCATCTTTATCATTTGTCACTTAGGTCATTCTGTGTGAGTAGAAATGAAAGCGGTATATATGTAAACAAAACGTTTAAATATTTACGTTAATTTTGTTTAAATTGTCTCTTTCCAGGAGAAGGTCCGTATATATCAACAATCGTCTCAAAGTAACTGATCTTCGTTTTTTTTAATTCTATTTTTAAAACCAAGAACTGTATTTGACAATGCACATTATTTCTTGAGAAGAAATGAAAGATTGTGCCAAATTAAATATTTTATATACGTAAATATGTAAATAATTTTAGTTAGGTCATTATCTAATCACTAATACTTCCAAAAACTGGGTTGATACAAAATCGTAAATATATTTGAAGGGTTCTGTGAGTGATTGAGTTATGATAAGGACCTGTAAATATAATGGTTCCTTTAAAATCCCGTCGTATATGTAAGTTTAGACGTGGTGAGGGTTGAAACAAATTGAAAATTTCCAAAAAAAAATTGTTTCATCACGAAAATGCGTTTCCAAAACTAGTCAGGGAAAGAATTTTTTTTGAAAAATAAATACAATTAGCTTCAAAATGGCAATTGAAAGATCAAATATTCAAAACGCTGCACAAAACGTTAGTTGACGAGCTTGACATCAGCTGCTTGCACCGTAACACTACTACTTTTACGCAGAACACCATTCAGTTTGTTATTTAAAAGGAATAAAGAACCGAGGTTTCAAAAAACACGCACACAATTGATCGTGTGTAGATATTGAAGTGTTTCACGATTTTATGGTCCTCGGCGACCAATTTTCTTCTGGTAGTAATTTGTGATACATGCTGATTACAATGTTGAATTTACAGCAACATTGATTGCAAATTGAAGCAAATGTGCCATTACAAAAGGTGACGAAACAACAATTTCCAAAACCCCAGTGTCCACAGCCACTTTTAAGTTGTTTATTGTACGTACTGTCTACCTAAATAAAAAAAAATGTCCAGTCTGCTTTTGAATTTACTTCGCTTAATGAGTAAGCGAAGTAAGTTTCTGTATTTTTCTTTAACTAAAAATGTTCCCAAATCTGGCTACTACAATCCATTTTTACTTAAAATTCTAATGAGTAAAAACAAATATTTTATCAAATGTTGTATGACAAGTATTTTTTCAATAAAGAAACTTGTGGGTAAGCATATTTGCTTAATACTACTAACAACATACTAAAATACTTAATTTCTATGCATCTCGGATACAAAAGCGGGCAGCTGAGTTCACAACGCTCTGTGAATAAATGTTTTTGTTTGTGTCACGTTTTAGAGGATCAAGAGTCTCCCAATCATAAGTAAAATTAAATAAGACCTGTCTATTTTTTTGATTTGATAATAAAAAAAACGGAAATTTGTTACTTTGTTATTTATTAGTGAAACTTTTGCAAAGACTGAATTCTAGAGCCCCTGTATGGAGCAATTTGAACACTTTTAACAGAATCACTTGATAAACGTTTTATGAAAAATCTACAGACTGACCTAATACTTTTGTCTGTCTTAATGTTTCACATACTTATACCCATTAAGTTTGTTTATAACATCTAGATATCATTTTAGTTTTTAACGGAGTAGGTTTAAATGCAAATTTTTGTGAATCAAATATAATTTTTTTTATCAAAATTGTATAGTAATATTGTCGTTTTCTTTTCGCCGCTTAAAGATGAAGTGTCTGGAAAAATGTTTTTATAGTAAAAATTACCAATGACCAATTTTTAGTGCAACATTGAAATTTTTTTGGAATTTAAACGTTGAAAATCTTTGTTTGGCAATATGGTGTATTTTATTAGAATTTGACTGGAATAAAGACCATAAGGTAAAAAATTGCATGTGATCAAAGAAATGAGCTAGATACAAGTTATGTATTATAAAACAAATGAAATTTGTTTAAATATGTTCCATAATTTTAAACATATCAGAAAATAACTTATCTGGAATGTTTTTGAGAAATTGAATATTACTCATGGCACTTTACCATTTAAATGGAATACAATGAATGTTTTGATTTATAGAAAATATATATAAAAATATTTAGGAAATGCTTGATATTTTTGACAAGTGCCAAATTGATACAAAATAAATTCCACTTGAAAAAAATCTTGTCATTTTGTATAAATATAAATTACTGTTGTTGGCTAATAGTACAGTCTATTCGTATTTTTTAGTAAGAAAAATTTATAGTTTTCATATTAGATGGAAATATTCCTGTAGGAGGTTAGGAACAAAACTAACTTTTCCATCCGAACATTGACAGCAACATCCCTTATTTTGCTATAAATCACTCCCGGAGGGTACATTGTATTAGTTTTTCTCATAACTCGTTCTAACGAAAAAGTAAAAACTTTTTTATAACCATTTTAGCTAGTCTTCGCTAAATTCTCGACAATAAAATATAACTTGGTAGTGGTTTTATAAAAATCTATAGTGTAGAGTTCTAGGCGCGGTTTATTTCTCAGTTGGCCTATTCCTCTATCATCTAGTACTATGCAATCATTAATTTAAAAATTTTTGCACCGAATATTTTAGGAAAAAACTGGAAATTAAGAATTACTTTGTGTTAGCAACTTTCACTACAAAGACGTCACATAACTAAAGGTGAAGTTAACCACTTTCTAATTTGATGTTTCATGAATTATTAGCCAGTTACAAAAAGGACATTCGAATTTGAAGTTTAAAGAACTGTCAAAGTCTAAAATACATCTGAGTATTTTTGTTTAGTTTATACGAGCTTGACGTTCCAATATTATAAATAGTAAAGTTACGTTTCTCCACAATTTTTCAAGTTGGAATAATGACAATATCATAAATGGTATTTTAATATCTTCTGTATGTTCCTTGTGGAGTATTTACTACCCCTTTTGTTAATTATTGTACAAACAGGATAAACTTGTTTTGTATCATACTGTGCGTTATTGTGCTTTATTTTTAGTTTGAAAGTGACATGGAATAGTTATTTATGTATTAAGAGCGAAAAGTGATACATTATTGCTTGCGGTAATTACTCGAAAGCAATAATGTTACGTTTTTGCTTGTAATACATACAACATTTTAATCACTTAATTGTAACTATTAAAAACAAATATAAAGTAGAATTCACAAAAACTTTCAAAATATGTCAATTCAAATATGTCTCAAACTTTTATATCTGTTACTGTCAATACAATGTTTGTAGTATTGGTTGTTATGGGCAACGAGCGTTTTGTCATTTTTTACGCTCGGCGAGCGTAAAGTAACTCCTCAAGAAACGTCAACTTTTCGTTGTCAATGGCAAGCGAAAAAGCCTACTTTTCAATGTGATTGTAGAAAAAACTAATTATTGATGAGTGAGAAAATTATTTTGGAACCATAAGCTGTGTCTCACGTTTTTAATTGTCCAGATTCTTTTTCAATCAAAATTCTGAAATTAGATGAATGAACATGTTTTAACGGAAGATCCTCATGATTATTATGTTGTTTCTCAAACCTACTGGGATATGATCAATCAATGTCAATAAACAAGTCCCTTAGCGGTAAAAATCGTTGATGTTATTATCGGATATCATCTCGGAATACAGTGAAATTGGATACTTTAGTTACAACTGTTACAAAAGTGTACGCGCAAGCAGCGTTTGTCAAAAGACAACAACTGTAGAATACTATCACTCTCGTTGAGAAATATCCAAGATATAGTTGTTCCTAAAGTGTGGTATGACATTCTATTGAACCTACTTGGTAAACATAATCTAAATAAGGGACATGTTATAGTATGTTGAATGAAAATCTTGAATTGAGTTTCAAAAATATTCAAAACCGACATTTATAAACACCCCATTTAGTAAGAGCTACGCTAAAATACTTTTGAATCAGTTTTTATGGAAAATTTAATTTAAAACCTTTTTATGTTTAAGAAAATTGTGAGAAACCTGAACAATGCGAGTGATTTTTAGCAGAATAAGGAGTGTTTTGGACTCAGGTCAGGTGGGAACATTTCTACCTAATATGAATTTTTCCTTCTATTCGATGTTTTTATAAAAGTGTGAAAATAAGACAGTCCATTACCTCTATACAGTATTTACAATTTTCTATTGGTTCACACCAACAATTCTTGCGGTTTCACGTTGCCTCCGACCATCTTATAAAAACACTGCAATAAATTTCGCAAGAACAGGATCTAAAGACATTATGCTAACCTTGTGTCCGAAAGGTTGTACAGAGAGAAATCAACTGCTGAAAAATACACTACACTGTAAAATAACCATCGAATGTGAATTTACAAGTAGCGCACACTATTTCATAGAATTTTACACAAATAATCCAGGCGACATATAACAACTAACAACTGACGGAAAAAGAATTATTCTGCGCATTCGATTACAATATTTCTCTTATAGTTAGTAACTACTACTTCGTTAGTGTTACTTGAAGAAGTATATTAAAAAACGAGAATAATAATTTTGAAAAAAAAACTTTACTTTGTTACCAATAGAATTTTGTACCTTCATTTTTCTAGACACGCTTTTAATATTTATGTTCAAGAGTTGCCAAATATTCAACTAATTTATATTTATAGCAAATTTTGAATACAATCAAACGGCAGCTGATAATATACATTACATATACTTAAGTTATAAAAAAAGGTAAAATTTCTATTATATTTCCTTAAATACTGCAGAAACGAAATATAACAATAATACTTTTGCATTGAACTCCGTATCAACTATTCACACCCGCTTAACAAATAAAATGGACGTAACGTTTGAAATTACGTTCGAGATTTTTTAAATAGTTTTAGAATATGGTCCGTTTTATTTGTCAAGACTCTTCTACTGTTTACTTCTATTCGTGCAATTTATCTGTGTAGATTGCTTTTTGTGCGAAACATTAGGTTTCTTGAAACATGACTTGAAATCAGTCGATCGACTGATGTGATTGTAAAATATTGTAGAAGTGATTTGAAAAAATAAAAAAAATCTCTTCGGTTGGATTATGTGTTTTGGCTACACCATCCATTTGCATGTCATGAAAACTTCATTCTTCATTTTTGTCCCATGTTTTATAGGGCTTGTCAAATGTTATGAATTAAATTTTTTGAGACATGACATATTTTCATTATGAAGGAAGAATCAGCACTTCACATGAATTTTTACAGTCAATTTTAACCGAAACTACCGACGATTTAAACAATCACCAGTGCACGACATACGTAGATGTCTTGCAATAGGCATTTTGAAATAATTGTATAGATTACAAAGATTATAAAGCCATCACTTACTTTTTTTTCAAGTGTGATTATTTATATTTTTATAGTGAAAACATAATTACAAAATATTACAATCAGTCATAATACAAGCATAATTTTCTAGTTTTGCATCGTTTAAATTATATTAACTCGTTATAGAATTCATGACTTACAAAATAATTTAAATAAGTTATCAAAATAAATTCTCAGTTTACAAGCTGAAAAATATTTGTAGACGCCATTACTATTCTAGGGTTTTGGTGCGAAATTTATATTGTATTTTCAAAATGTAAATTTCTCCTTTAAAACCCTTATTTTTTCAAGCTTATGCAAGCAGACATCGTGGAGCAGATATTCAAAATTAAACTTCATGTCTTATTATATTTGACTAATGACAGTACGTCTTTCTCGCGGCCGAATGAAACGTCGTGCGCTGGTGTTCGTTTACATTGTCAGTAGCTTGAGTTACAATTTAGTTTAGAATAAAACTTTTTAAAAAACAAAAAATCCACGAAGTTTTGACATGCTAGTGATTTTATAGTTAAAACAATGGACAATTATTAAAAAAAAAATTGTCCATATTTCAAAAATAAGAAATGCGATTGATAATTAATAATACAAAATTTACTGCAAACGTCCTTGAAAAGTTGATAATTTTCAAAATAAACATTTGTGAAGAAAAAAAATTGTAAAACACTTCAATAGAAAACGTGACTGAAATCGCACAGTCCTTTAATATTCATTGAAAGGTAAATGTTTTTTTTGTTTGTCCAGCATATTGTGGGGTTTATTGTAATTAAGCAACCTAATTACGCCGCAAGCATCTCTACTTTTAAACCAAAAATTTCAAGTACTGAGCATAACTGGAGGAGGAATTCACTTTCGTACTTTCTGAATGCGGTTCTATGTATGCCCAGCCTATCATCTAACCTATCATCCAAAACAGCCGGAATTTATAAATTGCAGTGATAATTGTGGAACGAGTTCACATACTTCAGTCGTATAATTATTACTCGGCATTGATATATGGGGAAAACATCTACCTAGCACTGATAATAGTGAAACTGCAAAAAACCGATTTTATTTCCATCTCGATTTCTTGTAATGTTGAATTTAAAAAATAAATGTTTTTTTTAGAATTGTTTGTAAATTTTGCATTACTAATTATTATATTTTAGCGTTGAATATATTTTATTATTTATGTTGAATCACTTATTCAAATACAAAAATCAAACAATGTTATACAGGGTGTCTTCCAAATACGCATCTTACCTTATATGCTATACCAATTTTTTATTATTAGTCTTATTACAGTCACAGTTTCTGAAATAGGAGTCGAATAAAAGATTGCTCATAGGAAATATCATGATGCTATGTGGAAACGCATTTTAGTCCCGTTTTAAGACCGCTATAATCTACGTTTTATTTCTTGTTCTTTTTGATGTGATAGGTATATTTTTTTTTTCCTATGGAAGCGTAATGAAAAATAAAAAATTACTCCCAAACGGCTTGTGTAAAGTATCCTTTTTTACTAAATTTTAAGAGAATATGGACTATTCTTCTAGCAAGTACTGTTTTAGTTGGTATTGTAATAATAAAATTTAGTATGTAGATTTTCGTGTATTTTTACCCATTGCATTTCATAATATCTTGAGAAAATATATGTGGATTTCTATCGATATCGATGCTTTTCCAACCATAGACAATAATTAGTGTACTAAGTCTCCAAATGATTAAAAAACATCTTGCTGAAGTCCTCCAAAACGCCTATGGCAGCTGGATTCTAACACAAACGCATGAGATGCAAAATTTACATCCAATAGGAATGAAACATCCCAATATCATTCTTTTTTTTAATTTCTTGGAAAAATTAAACCACAATATTTTTAAATTCTTTATTTCAAGAAAAAATATGTAGAAATTAATTTTTTTATCCCTAACTAACACAAGAAATTAAAAAAAAGAATGAATAATATACCACAAGGAACATACAGAAGATACAGCCAATAAAACTTTGCTCAAAAACTCAGTCCAATCCACTGCCATACGAGCATCACTAGGTGCTTTCAGAACCAGCCCCATAGGCAGCCTCCTAGCATTAGCAAATGAACCATCACTGCATCTTCGCCGACAAATGCTCTCCCTAAACTACGTAGCTAGAATATCAGCAAACTTTTCCAACTTAGCATATTCCTCAACATTCAAAAATACCACCATAAATTTTCCTAGAAACAAACCCACAAAAAAGTTAATTTTCTACCAAAGAATCAGAAATATAAGTTACGACAATGAGAAATTTAAATACTCTCTAACATCAAAATTAAATATCCCTCCATGGATCATTCAAATACCGCATATAGAAACATCCCTAACATCCTATCAAAAACAGACCACCACTCCCATCCTGATACAAAACTCCTTCAACGAAATAGCATCGAAATTTTCCAAATTTTCTTTCATTTACACTGATGCTTCCGAAACAACCACCGGAAATGCTGCAGCTTACATATGTAAAGATACAAAATTTGCTATGCGATTGCCACAAAATTGTAGTATATATACTGGAGAGGCGTTTGCTATACTCCATGCCCTTAAAATGTGCAAAACAGCTAATGGAAGCAACTTATTATATCTGACTCATTAAGCTCCCTAACAGATATGAAAAATGTATATCCATCACACCCGATCCACGAACTTATTAAAAAGGAGCTTTACGGCTTGCGAGATAAAAACATCTCTTTTTTATGAGTACCATCACACATGGGAATAAGAGGAAACGAAGAAGTTGACACCTTAGCCCTAAAATCAACTTCTACAGATGATTTACCTCTCGTTACAAAATTTCCCCACACCGATCACAGATCCTCAATAAAAAAATACATTTACAAAAAATGGCAATCGATCTGGAAAGACACTGAAACTAATTTAAAACAAATAATACCCGAAATTGGAACCAAACTCCCACTGCCTTTGAAAAGAAGAGAACAAGTACTGGTAAACCGTTTAAGAATTGGACATACACGAATAACACATCAACATCACTTGACAAAAGAAGCTGCTCCTTTGTGTCGTATATGTCAAACTCAACTCACAGTGAAGCATCTATTACTCGACTGCCCAGTATATGAAAAACAAAGAAAACACCACAAG
>CAJUYI010000514.1:85463-97471 GCA_910591695.1 Galerucella pusilla
AATGAACTATATTATCGTCGTGCCTAACTCATTTATTTGCTCAAAATGTTCATAGATATCACCACATCATATCAAATGTAGCTTCTGTCATTCTGACGATGATATGCCAGGTTCGTTCCAACTGGCGTTAGAACCGTTTTAGGTACCGTTTGTGCAAGTGCTGTATTTTTTTCACGTTCCAACTGATTATAGTATCGTTCTTCCGTTCTTGGGACGGTACAAAAACTAACTTATGGAAAGAATGATGTGTCCATCACTAATTCGAGTTTGCGCACTCGATACGATTCCAAAACTGTTCCGAAATGTCAGTTGGAACAAATCTATTAATATCGAAATAATTATCAAAAAAGTAGTATATAGATTCCACAAAGTAAGAAAAATACAAATAAACATAGGTTGCCGTATGTAAATCAGAATATTCGAGAAGTCGGGCATGAAAATGTTCATTAAGTGGAACCAAGTTACTGTGTTAGGCATTTCGCACATTGTGGTATTGTCATATATAATACCACGAGAGTGAAAATTTTACCTTACAAAATTTTTAATTGAGTGGTATTCGACATGACTATTTCACGAGAGAAAAACTAAAAAAATCATATGTTTAAACGTTTTATTTATTGCAAACTTCAATTATACAGAGCCAAAAAAATAATAACATGAAAAAAAAAATACTTATTTATGTAAAAAGTACAATTATTATAATTGTACGTTGTAGCATTATTTTGGGGATTGTTTTGCATCATAACCTGTGATGAATTTAAGTTAGAAACTGAGGATTCCTTTTCTTAATTTTTATTTTCTCGAAGGTTCTCTATAAGTTGGAAATGGTGTTCTTCATTTAATTGTAAATATGGTTTCAAAGAATGGGCAGAAGAATGTCCTGTAAGCTTAATTAGTTCTTGTTCAACTTCTTCTTTTGCTATTGCAAATATTGCAGAAGCTCTATGTGAATGATTGGTTGTTTTTATTTTTTTTGTGTCTATACCAATTGATTCTGCCGATATTTTCGTCCACTTTGAAATTGTATTAATTCCCAATGATGAATTTTTGTACCATATTACTTTCTCCCAATTTGGATGTACTGTTAAAAATAATATTGTTGCTGTTAGATAAGGATTGGATTCTCTTTTTTCAATAATTTTTAAAAATAAACGAACGGGACACAAATTGTTGTTAGCATTATTTCTAACCAGCCGCTTACTGCCAGATAAAGCTTTTGATCCTCCTTGTGTCGTTTTGGAAAAGATTGGATTATATTCTACCCTGCCAGTAAAAATACCTTTATTATCATATTCTTTTTTAAAGTAATTAATATCACAATTAGCAGCTTCTTTTTCACGCCATGCTAATTCGAACGAACATAAATGAAAAAACTTTTTTTGTAACCCGACAGGATTATCTTCAGAATAGCTTTCCACCATTTCCATTAATTCTTCTTTGGTAAACGCGTTAGAACTTCTTTTTCTGGTTTCAGGTTCAGCATGAAGCTTTTTACGTTTTGTATCCTTGGCCAATCTAGCAAATTTATAGGTAATATCTTTAAATGGATCAATTTTGATGTTAAATTCTAGAAAATATTTTTCCTGAACCATTTGAGCAGTCGTATTCCAAAGTGTTTTCAAACTAGCTTCAGTATAATCAGTTCTATCTCTTTTTTTCTTGTTAAAACCATAATCTTCAAGAATTTTTGCTATCCTTTTCTAACGTATAATTACGTGCGCCCAGAAACATTCTAAACTGTTCCCACGCAGACTTTTTTTCTTAATTGTATTTCGCGGTATACTTTGCTTAATTGTACTCTCTATTTCATTTATTGAATTATTTCCAAATCTTCTATTATTCATGTTAATAATACTTATTTAAATTTTTGAAACAGTTTTAATAATTTTTAGACAGTTAAATATATAAATAAACAACTTAGTTTCCTTAGAAACCACTAACAAAGATTTATATTGAATTTTATAACAGAGTGATAGAATTTTATACACATAGATTTGATATATTAAACGTCAAAAAATTGCTGCGACAAGACAAAAAATTGCCAGTTCAAAACGTTCAAAACCTTCAAATTTTATCAGTTATCAATTTACTCTAGTGAAATAGTCAGTACTACTTTAATTCCAAATTATTATTTCCCGTGTAAACATTTTTGGAATAATTTGGATAAAATATAGACATCAAATGTATTCTAGCTTACCTGCAACGCAGCAACACTTAGACCTACTACTCCAATAATAACACCATACTTAATGAAAATATGTTTCAAGTTTTTGACGCAAGAATCCTTATAAACGTTTTCGGAGTTAATTTTGCAACTACCATCATCAGGTGTATTTGGACAGCAAGTATATGGGAGTGTATTATTATGTGTTATTGCAGGCCAATCGTCTGGTCCTCTGACACCGCAACATTCAGCCTGAAATAAGTGAAATTTTGTTAGGCAAGATTTAAAATTTTCATTTTTAGGTTATGGATACATGGACTAAATTTTACGTTAAAAAAACAGGACTGCTAAAGATGTTAAAGTACAACCATAAATCTAAGGTCATAAATCACCAAGCACTTTAGTGATCAGCAGGGGGTCGAATCTACGCAGAGTTGTACATGCCCTAGCCTAGCCATTAAATTTTATTTTATATAATGATATTGGATTTTGATTATTATTAAGAAAAATAACTTGAAGCCAAGCAGTGTTTTTAAAGACCGTAGAAAAGCTACTATTGTTTGGATTTCAAAGTATAGATAAAAAAGAAAATCAAAGCTTAAAAAATTAAAAGAAATACGAATGAATCAACGGTCAACTAATTTGTAACTGTTTTTTGACCCATGTAGATTATGAAAAAAATCTTACTGAATTTAAAATTTCGTGTGAGGATAAGAAATCCTAACCCGGAACACTATGCGACATCCTAAACAAAAACTATAATTAGATCTTCATTCTTAACTATTTATATTCAGTTATTTTTATTTTAACTTGTTTTGAGGACGGGACATTTATTAAAACTTTCATTTATATCACGGCTTTATAAAAAGAAGTGTGAAGTTCTAATATCAACATCCAACAAAAAATGGGACCTAATAAACAGTTGTATCTACTGTGATTTTTTATCACGTACCCACTTTATACAGGGCGAGAAAAATATTCCATGCATAAAATTATGCCACTAAATATACAGAGGGATTATGCCACTAACTGCCGTTTGCACCTATCACAGTTATCTTTTGGCTTTAGTAACTCATGATTAACTTTAACCATTAATTAAAAGTGAAGTGTTTTGCACCATTTGTGGTTAAGGTACTGGTTAGTAAATTATTTGTTAGGTGCAAGTTGGTATCTTGACATTTAGGAATAATTTGATAAACAGCAATTTTGTTGGTACTATAGTCCATTTAATAACCAGGAGGAGTAATTTGAAAAGCATCACTCACACCACTAAAAGTTACCAGATTAGTTACTAAAGGGTGTGTTCCGAAAAAGTGGTCAACCGTCGTGTTCCAAATCTATTAAATATGCCTTGTTTGTTAAAGAAATCAGCCACGCATAGTCATAAGTTGATTTCTCGGCGTTTCTCTAGTAGATTATTTAGATGTTAAACAGACGGGTATTCTGTCATATGTAAAACTTTGTCCTGTTTCGTATAGATTAGAACATACACATCACTCTAATATAGCTGTTTTTAATTAGCAAATAACTGAATGCAATAAAAAGGAAGTCAATTAGTTAGTTTTTCAAATTATTCCATAATTTTCAGTAGGTATACTTTCACAAAACCCTCTCTTTTATATATTTTTTAAACCTTCAATAGCTTATAACCTTCATAGACTTTTGACGATATCTTTCCAAATATGTAAAAATACAATGCATATAATAAGCAAATAGTACATTCATTCAAAGAATTACACAGTTGAATTCAATTTGTTTCAAAGCTTGCAAAATTTTATCCAATATAGATAACTAATTTTTGTTCTTCGAACAGCATTTTTAATTCACTTATCACAATTTTTGAAAAGTCTTGTTTTACTAATATTTGCTGCACTGTATTTTGCTCCTCTACCTCGGTATTCTTTCAATAGTTAATGAACCGTTCACTCTACTACTCCTATAAGAAAAAAGATGATGATTCAATACCATGTTAATATAAAAGTAATCATCTTACTAATTGCTTGAGAAATTTGATTTTTGACGTTCCTAAATGACCTATAAGTTCACCATTTATATTGTTTCACTGGACTGAACGAGGAGCTGGTACTCGGAAGAAGAAGGATCCATAATCGCAGATATTCAATACAAATGCTTACTGAAGTTTTAAAAGGAACAGTTTCAACGAAACTAAGTGAAAATAATAAAACAACAAGAGCGGATGCGATGACAAATTAAGTTCATATATCTATCTGTCAAAACTATCAAAAATGAAAACTATCAGCTGATGTCAATATTAAAAAGTGTTGTGTGAAACTGGGTGGAATCTGACCAATTAGGGGTCTACAGAATTGCCAACTTATATTCAAATCACTCCTCCTGGTTTTTAAATGAGGTATAGTGGTGTCAAATATGACAACTATTAGATATTTATATTTGTAAAATTGCCCAAGCTGAAGGTTGGAGTTTTCAATATGAGCGGAAAGAGAAAAAGATCAACAAATTTCTCTCAAAATCCATTAAATCCATATTTTATTGAAATAGGAATTTATCTCGCAAATTCGCCAAGCACTTCAGTTGATTGTCATATTGACATAACTTTAACTAATAATTATATATCTTAACCCTACCTTATCTGTGGATTAGATTATTTAACTATTAATTATAGCGTTAACTTAAGAATAAGTGTCATGGTGCAAGGAACATTTTAATTTAATTGGTAATTAAAACTTAACCACAACTTTACTAAGACCGGTGCAAATGGCTGTAAATATACAGAGGGATTGTTAGAAAAAAAAATTTACTTTAACGCCCTCCATCTTTTTCCACAGCAGTATTTTACTAAGGTATATTTTACTAAGGTATATTTGGTCCTATCGCCATGGTTTGGTCCAAATATAAATAGCCTAAGAAGATCTAGAAGATGACAAAAAATTCTCTCGAAAATTAATCAAAGATTAAAGTAAACACAGTTTCGCACGCCTCTGTCGAAAGCATCATAAATACCAACATTCTTTTCTAAAATACTTACGTTAATTGTTTTTAACAGCCACTTTAGTGGTATAAACTCTGCTGTCGTGTGGGCAGTTTTTTTTTTATTGAAACAACAATGGGTACTGAACTATATTGAAAGATAAGAGAGCTATGACAAAGGTGATTTTGTAGGTGACCGTTTAATATACAGCGTGCACCAGCACTTCGTACCAAAAGTTTCGATTATTTGTGATTTTTCGACCTTAAGTCGACCGTATTTTTCGAAAAAATGACAAGAGTTAAAAAGTGTTTATTTTTGTCCAAAATATATGTATATCCGACCTATGCAAACTGGCAGTCTGTCAGTGGCAAAATAGCCATTTATGTTTTTACAATAATTTATTATTTTTGCCGTGCACCTTCTCTGTAGAGTAGGGAGGATGAGTGTAGGCTCACAGCACTTAGGCCACAGAAGATCCATTGTACATCCTCCCGAGGAGTTATCCTCCTAGGTCATTGTTCATCCAGTCCTCCCAAGAAGGTGAACAGTTCACTAGGAAACATCTCCTTTACATCGGTAGGTGTAGGCCAAGACTCACCGAACACACACTCTCTTATTGACGATAACTCCGGACACTCGCATAACACACGACTGACAGTTTCTTCTTCCTGTTCACACATCCTGCATAGAGGTGTATCCTCTAGCTCCATAGTATGGAGGTGTTTCCTGAGTTGATAGTGGCCAGTCAGAAATCCTACTTTTGAACTGGTCATCGCCAAATATTTCTTCGGCGCCAGCTTCCCAGGTTCACACAGGGTGATTCTGGCAAGACTGCATCCTTTTATTCCATCCCATCTATTAAGGGAAGGGTGTAACGTTTGGCTAGTTCCGCAATTGTCGAAGTCGTTAGGCCGTAGGTATCACTGGGTCCTAAAATTTTTAGTCCAGCTGCTTCCCTGGTTGAAGAATCAGTAATGTGATTACCTTTACTCCCGTCGTGCCCTTTAACCCCTCTCAGGATAATATTGTTATCTGCCGAGGCGTTCCGTGTACCTTATGGATACTGATACGGGTAAACGGCCCTGAAGAGTGTCAGCTCAGCGCTTGAGGTGTCGGACCTCCAGCATTGGAGGCACTAGTATCCGAGCTGTGCTGTCGTTCTGATGGGGCACCTCCGACGTTTACCCACGTGTGTCATAGTTCTAGCCATTCCTAGCCTGGGGTTAGGCTGAAAGCTTCTAACTATGATTGACTTATTGAAGGGAGTTCAGCTTGCTGAACGGGCCTGGCCAGGATAGGCATTAAGTGGATCGTTCCTTGTGGATGGTTCTCAACCTGGTCTACCGCTAATCGTCCCACCAGGTGGGTTAGTGGATGGTGTCCTTGGGTGGACTACTTATTCCAGGTATCTGGTTGAACGGGAAGAAGCCCTTGGTACAGAATCACCTGGTAGTGGTGTTCCTACCTGCCACGACCTGCGACCAGTCTCAGGGGGCCTTCGACAAGCCCAAAACTGGCACTGAGGGGATGAGACAGCCCACGTGCTCACGGCTGATCATGTGTCTCATCAGAGAGTGATGGCAACCCTCAGGTGGTTATGGTTTCGCTACCTGTGTGCGGAACAGCTGGGATATCTTAGCTGATCGGTTCAAGCGGCATGATGTCTTTAGCGGTACTAGGGAGTAGTCTTGGTCGCTTGAGGTGTCGGTTGTTTGACTGCAACTGGTATCCGAACTTAGCGACCTAATACTACTGGCAAGCGTTTGAGGTGTCGGACCTTCAACTGCGTTAAATTGATGCACTACAGTTGAAGGCACTAGTATCCGAGCTTATCTGGTGTACGACGAGAGAAACCTTAATCCAGCCGTCTTGCCTACTTCGAATGTTATGTATTATCTAAGAGCATCCGGGCTTGACGGTCCCTTCCATGTGGGGTAACATGTGTAATGAGGAAGTGCACAGTGTCTGGGAAAGAGCCGAAAGACCTTACTACGCAACGTATTACCGGGCAGCATGGCGCCTTGGGGTAAGGCCTTCCGTCCTGTGCTGTTGTAACCAAGTCAATTGGCGGTGCGAATGCGGTTGGGGTTGCTGAGCAATCAGCCAAGTTCAAGTATCGGACTCTATGACCGTACCACACCCACGGGGGTAGATTCGCCAGCATGCGTTTGAGGTGTCGGACCTCCTTCACGGAGGCACTAGTATCCGAGCTTGGCTGGAGTTCTGATGGCTGGTGGGGGCTAACCGCCCCCCAGTGCGGTCGTAACTATACCTCTGCTTAAAGTAGCCAGTATAATAAGCCGATAGATATGCCGATTTATTTTAATAAACTGAAAGCAGAAAAACTCAGACGCTGGATTTACATGTCCGTACATTCTGAGTCTTTCATGTTATATTTTCACGCCTCTTTTATCTTGGATTTCGAGTAAAAACACGCAGGTAAAATATATACCATTTAAAATGCTATAATTATGAGGTCAGACTATGGTATTGTGTGAAGTCGTAACCACATTATATTACACATAAACCAATCGGTTTTAATTTAAACATGATTCATTAGAACATTTTAATGGTCTACACAATGACTGCTTTAGCTATTCGAGATAATCTTTGCATAAATGGATATTATAAAACAACATGTTCAATAGACTAACATTAATTTACAAAATAGGTCAAATTTTATCTGGAAATATTGATATACTTAAGTATATATATATTAACACACTATCCCTTTTTTTTCGTGACTATTTTTTTTTGCTAAAATTTTCCCAAATGATAAGTATTACCATATTTTTTTAATTATTGTTTCAGGTAATAATTTCAGACATGCTACAGAAAAAATGACAATTATCACAAGTGATTTTTGAGGTTAGATTAATATTTATTGTTTGGAAATCTTATATATACACTCCTTTCCTTTAAGCAACTGCTGGCTAAATAATTTATATTAAATGGTCAAAAAGGGAAAAGCTCCAAGCACCTTTCAAAAGTAAATTAACGACATGAGAAAATGTGTTCAGTTCAATATTAATAAAATATGTAGGCGGCAAAGAAGTTTCAGCATGTCGTATAGTCAAGCAGACTATTATACTGAATAGAAGAGAGAGTTCTTATGCAATCAGTTCTAAAATGGTATGGAAATGATTAGAAAACCTTAACGAACTAAACAAGAAAAGCATCGTCACTCTACTGTGGGTTCCAGGATACACTGGAGTATACAAGGAACTGAAATCTGAAATAGTAGATGAACTAGCCTAAGAGGGGCTGAAATATAACGCTTTTGCGGTATCAGCGCCAACAAAATTTTGGAAGAAAAAACGAGAAGGTTGGAGCAAGGTTAAGACAATAGAAAATTACATGATGATATCAAAGGAAAGCATAAGCCAGAGTAAGACTGCACAAAGAGTTTTGACAGGAGTCTTAGACTTGAGTGGACTGAAAGACAAAACATCCATTCACACAGAAACAAACAAGTCAAAGCAAAAATGGCTCTAATGGTGTGCAGGAATCTATCTGGGAGAAATTCGGGTTGTAGCCAAAAATCCTGACCTATATACACTGCCATAGTGATACCAATGATCACTTATGGTCCCATTCCGTGGAGTAGTAGAACTAGTCTATTAACGACGAGACTAGCCTATATATGCATTACAGGAGCAATGATAACATGCCAAACGGCTGCCATGGAAGTGATTCTCAACCTCATGCTACTACATAAGGTGGTGGTGAAGAAAGAACAAGATTCAGGCTAAATAAAGAGGGAATCATAAAAAACCACACCTCCTCGCTTCTTAGAAATCAGGAAACCTATGACATGCCACAAGAAGGTATGATGAGAAAGTCTAACTTTTCAAAGGAACTAAGTAGTATAATAGTTCAGTATGCGCCAAAATATACAATACTGAAAATACTGAGTGTCTGAGCAATTTTAACAAAGTCATTTTTGAAAATGATTTGGTTATCAGGAAAATTTTGTAATTAATTTTAATTTAAAACTTACGTGTCAGACATCTTTATCTGATAAACAATCATCATTAAAAACCAAAAAACTTACTCATTATTCATCTTAACTTCAACAAATTATACATTTTCGGAACGGGGAAGTTCAACTTCAAATAAAATAAAATAAAATGGCGACTGCTACCACAGCGCTTATATCAATAATTTGACAAAACACGCGTTCAGCAGATAACGCTACGTTGGGATGAACGCGACCAATGATACTTTTTGCTCGACCAAAAATAAGGCGGAATATGCACCTCGGCAAAAAACTGTCTAATGTCCCGCCTACTTGCTATTAATTTGCTGGCTCGACCATAATAGAAAGTTTTTCGTCCTTGGTCACATTGTGTCACAAGTGTAGAAAATGAACTTTAGCAGCCCAAGACTATGCAAGAGCGAGCGTAGCGAAGTGAAAGCAGCTGATAGTTAAGGGCTGCTAAAGCGTTTCCTGCATGTGTGACACACAACTGTTTTTTGCCTGTCGAATAAACCTAAAAATAGGAAAATATAACAAAAAGCTTCGACATACATCAACGTTTAATTCAAAAATTCACGTGAAACGTTAAAATTCCGCCCTTCCGCCCTATTTTTGGTGTTCATGTGATTTGTTTTCCGGTAAGAAAAGTCCACGTTTCCGCACTGATTTTAGTGCGGAAATAGTCACTTTTCCGCACTAGTGCTGAAAAGTAAATTTGTCAAGTTTTTGGGGGGTATACTGACATTTGAATAATTAAAATATATATTTGTATGATTGTAGTTTACCAAATGACTGAAAAATTTATAAATTTATTATAATTCTGCTATACTCAATTTTCAATAAAAAAAACAACTTATTTTTCAATCATTTTTTTAATGGCCCTGGTATAAGCCTCATCGAATGAATGTCAAATAATGATAATCAATTTTTTGATATGTATTTAATAGGAAATGTTTTTTATGTTAACTTTTGGGTTCTTTTCCGCATGCTAGTAGAAAAAATAGTGTACCTAACACGTGCGTAAAGTGACTTTTCTGCACTAGTTAGGTAAACTACTATTAACGTCATGATTTTTGAAGTTCTTCACCATATGTTACTTGAGTACTTTGACGTTTCACTTAAATTTTTCAAGCTGTCAGTCGCCCTCACTTCGCTCGCTAGAGCTGATACTTTCAGTGCAGCCTTATTCTATTTCGTTGTTGCTGTTTGCTGTACAAATTTGATTTTTCAACATTGAAGCAAAATAGTAGCTTTTAGTTAAATAAATAAGTTCACATCGACGTTATAACTTATTGAGTAATATTTAAAAATTAAAAGCAAGGAAAGGTGAATTGGCCCAGTTTCAGAATAGAAACGCAAACGATCCCATTATAAAAGCAGAATAAACACCATAATTGGTTTATTACAAACGATCTAATCAATAAATGCATTAAAAATATATAAATATTCTCATTGGTCATCCTCTCTACAATCGATAAAGAGCTGACATAGTTTTTCACAGATATTATGCATACCAAATAAAGCCGGTAATGAATACATCAGAATAAGGAAAGCTCTGTGTACCACAGAGTGGTATGTTGTTAGTTTGTTTGTGTGACAAAGCTTGTTCCATGGTGTAATAGAGAACAAGGTGTTCTCCCACGAAAGACGAATTTTCGTCATGTTCTGCGCACCTTCCAAAACGATGCCATATTGCCAATTATGTTTAATGAATGTCAACCTGATGTCAACTATAACCAAATCCTACTCGTAATCGTCCATTTTTCTAATAAATTATGAACTCTAAATATTGGATTTAGTGAGAACATTAAGTGACAGTGTTTTTATCGTTGCATAAAGATTTTGTCTTTATTTCGTTTCAAATTCAGTTATTTCTTAAACGGTTGATTTCGCGCATTACTTCTGATTGGCTGATTTTATAATATGACGGCGTTTTGAAAGGTTTTTCATTGGTTGTACGCTGAAACATACTCTTGTTCTCTGTTACATCATGATTTGTTCCAACTAGCATTTAGAAACCGTTTCAGATGCTTATTCTCAACCAAGAGATGTGAGCGTTCCTACGAGAAAATCCGCCATTGTTCCATTGAAATTTTATACGCCGTATTCTCGCCGATTCCCTTCCTATGAAATTTTGGTAGAAGAGGAGCAATTTTGTTCTCCTGCTTTGAAGCACACGAATCTAATATTTTTATGCGAATCGCATGCGCATAACGTATTTTACATTGATATGTCATGAATTCGAAGTAAACCGGCCCGTTTGCAAATCTTCAGGTTCTTTCATAAACTGCACTAATACATCTTTTTGCGCAGAACTGATTGAAGGTTTTCGGTCCATTTTTATTTTATATTACATCTATGATTTGGAAATTTTATCACTAAGATTAAAATATAAAATGACATCTATCAAGATATGACGTTTTCTTGTTACTCTTAAACTACTATTTGAGCAAATGGTCTACCACATACATTCCAATTCATTGATAACATACGGCAACAATGTCCAAGAATTTCGCATGGCTCAGAATGCGGTTCGAAATTTCAAGAGAGCAAGGAACGTTCCTACTCGTGTGATAGAATACTCACTTCTCTTGTATGTTCTATCGATGAGAATAGGCGTCCTGACATGGGATATGTAGGTATACAGCGACCATGTAAAGAGGACTACCTATTTTCTAGCAAAAGAAATAGTCACATACGAGCGGAGTACTTGGGCGATACGGTCATTCAGACCATACAAGTCTCCGGGGAAAGACCAAATCTTCCCGGTTTTGCTTCAACAAGGCTGGGAGGCCGTTGGCACAATTCTGGTGCATATCTTTCGGGCCTGTTTGGCACGCAGGTATGTCCCTGAACAGTGGAGGCAGGTGAAAGTCGTCTTCATACCCAAGCCGGGTCGTACCACATATACGGTG